>VDFB02277117.1:0-104767 GCA_007258455.2 Sequoia sempervirens | reverse complement strand
GTGAATATACCAAATATAGAGAGAAAACTCCTTTGGGGATAGTTCTTTTAAATAAGTTTGAAAAAAAGCTTGATACAATGATAGACACTTTAGGTCAAATGCTCCACGTGAAGCAAAATAATACAAATGCTACCATAAATTTGAGCAATAGAACACAACAAATGATTGTTGGATTTGATGATAGATCTCTACATCCCACTTTCAATTGTAGAGAAGAACAAAAGTTTGAACCAAGGGTGTCATCAAAATAAACCAAATTCAAATTTTGCATCACATAATTGATGTAATAAATGAACATGAATTGAATTCTAATCCAAATTACTCTTAAATGACTTCTGTTGATGCCAAAAAATTGCAAGGTAACAACCCTTTATGGGAAACTCAGTTAATGGGGGACCAATTATGCTAAACTGAGTAACATCTAGATTTTTAAAGAAGTCGACTTCTTCTGTAATTGGGGTTTTGGAATGGGAAAATGAAGCATATATAAAAAATAAAATTCTAACTAAGGCGATGCGCCAAGGAGTATATATAGGCACGGAAAAATTTATCTTTTGGGATTCAATTTAAGGGTCCAATCAACAATCTTCTATGTCCTAGAATGAGAGAAATTAAAGATAGAAGCCTGAATAATTTATTCAATGACATAAGATAATTTTTATGCACATTCACTAAAAAGAGGAGTCAAGGACATGATCTAAACCAACAAACTTGCATTAAAATCATAGTAGTTCTACAAATGAACCATTCAAAACAATAATGGCACAGTGTAAAGTTTATGAAATAGCTTAAGAAAACTAAAAGGCCGAACAATGGCACAGTCTGTGAGTTCTTTTTGCAATAATCTAAAAAATAGTAAAAAGGCATGGTGTCTCTAAAAATTATGTCTCTTTGGAACCCATTTTCTATAGCAAGAAGTAGTATATAAAGCCAACAATTCCATCGCCTGGCAGGTGTAACATAAAAGATTCAGTATCTTAGGCAATGATGGCCACAACAATGATTCCCTTTGGCCATTGTAATAGAAAATATTTAGGCCAAAACATGTAGATGCTTCCCAGCCAAATGCATCCCGGGTAAACAAGTGTCATCTCCCCGTGGAGGCAGTTACAGCACACGACAGCATATCGCCACTTGGCGTTCACTCCACTCTTTCCCTTCAATGAAGTCCCCACAAAGGAGATAGGTGGTAGCATGGCCCAGTCCGTAGTTCATTCCTTCCCCTCCTCGCTAAAATATTGTGCTGGGAAGACACATGGAAGCATTCTTTTTCCCATTGGCGTTGACTATGGGGTCCACCAGAGTAATTGCGGGTGAAGGCTACGTGGCTCATGAATAGGGCCCAACTCAAAAGTGAAGGGAAGTAGTTATAAATAGCCCATGGTGAAGACACATGGGAGCATAGCAAGATCCAGTAGAAGAGCGAAGGAAGCCTTTGCTACGAGGAGCGTTGGGAAGACACGTGGAAGTAGCCAATAGAGTATAGCAAAAAGAAGCCCAATGAAAGGATAAGGGAAGCATGTTGAATATATGAGGCGAGGGCCATCACTTTAGCAAAACAAAATATCTGAAGGGAGCTTGAAGAATTTTACATTCACAGCTTTTGGCGACTACTAGGAGCATTTCGCTTGCAGAACGAGGAACCCAAAATTTTCTCTAGCTACAGATCAAAGCCCCGTCCATTGGGTGATAGAGACAGACTTTAGAAAGAGTTTCCTGCAGAGGCAGCTAGTCGGCCTTAGATGGTTTCGATACATCGTATAGATTCTCTTGCACTCCGCTTAGGTTGAGCATTTCTTTATAAGGTAGCACCACAGGTAAACCAACCCCAGACTCAAATTGGAAGAGTAGTCGTGCAATCGGATGAATGAATCCTTCAATATCTACCACAGTAGGAGGTTGGCTGAAACTCTGGAAAGTTGTTGTGTCTTGCTCCTCTTCAATCTTTGTCGCAGTTTGCTCAGTTGTGGTGATCGACTCATCTTTAAGAAATGGGGATGGGCAGGCCCATCTTAGTTAGCCAGGAGAAATTTTCCCACATGTTATCCATAGTCTGGTTCAAACTAGCTGTGCATACGTTAGCACAAAGGATGGTCGAGTGGCAGTGGATGAATTTGTTTGTCATCTTGGCAACAGCCTTCTAACCCTCAATCCCTTCCTTTGCTAAGTTTTCATCAGAGACCATGTATAACTTATATAGAAAACCTTTTGCATTGAGAAATTTCTCTGCGATGAACTGCGAGAATTGTTCAATTAATCCACGAACCTCCTTTCTCAATTTTGTCGCCGCTGACATGAATCAGACGTTGGTTGTAGTGTCAGGCAGAAGACCTTGACCTTTTCCCAGTATGAAATATATAGCTGATGGGCCATTAGAATGAGGTCCAGTTGAGTAGTGGAGACCTGGGGAACACTCCTTAGAAGGGAAATTTTTGCATCCTTTGAGCCGACTTCCTTTGTTAATTCTGTAGTTTTCCTTTTTACAGATGCAAGTTGTTCCTTGATGTTACTTATCTCTTTGGACCAGTTTTCCTCGACCCAGCTCTTGTTTGTTGACTCTATTTCAAGAGAAAGTTTCATCTCCTGAAGCTCCTTTTCCAATTTGGCCTTTTAGGCCACAAATTTTGCCTCCTTCTCTTGCATATTTTGCTTGAATTGAGCACACTGTTGTTCAAACTCTTTATCCTTTTGTTGCATCACCTAATTCACCAAAGTTAAGTGGTTTTGATAGTCTTGGTTTTTCTTCCACAACACATCGGCTAGGGTGGGGTCAACGGATTAGAACTTTGCTAGTTCCTCCCAAAGTCTATTTTGCTCCACCTCTATTGCCTACACTCTTTTTGCTAAGCATGCAACATTTGCTCCATCATTTTTTCCTTTGCTTGTAGGAACTCGACCCTATTCTTCACAAGTTTCAACTCTTCTTTTTTTTTAGTTGGTGAGCAAACTTGAGGAAGTCTATGGTCACCACCTGTTGCGTTTCTTCCATGAGTTCAACCTTGTCCTATGATCAGGCTACTCTCAGATCAAGTCCCATGACATAAATGTTGTAATCATCTGGAAACATCTCCCCCCATAGTTTGACAATGTTTAGGTACATGGTGGCGAAGTTCAGTGTTTCTTGCACTTCATTGTAAACAGTATACACCTTTGGCTCTGTTGGCTTCTTATCATCCTTAGCCCTCTTCTTCTGTATTCTAAGAGCTCATGCCTCCTTTGTAGTATCACCCTGTGCCATGAATTGGGTTGGTGACTAAACTATCCTGCTTGCAAAAGGTGCAATGGGAGGTATGGTGAAGGAAAAGTGAGGGTAGCGGCTTGTGTCATTTTCCTCTTTGGGAGATTGATAGTCTGTAGGGAGAAATTGGGAACCTGCCAATGTTCAATTTGTGAACTAGCGGGAGGGCTCATTGGGTTTTGCAGCGATTGTGGGCTCATGGCAGGCTCCAATTGTTGGGTGAATAGGGTTGTGCTTGAGGCAATAGTAGCAATAGGGGTACCAATAGTAGTCGTGCTTGAGGAAAGAGAGGCAAGAGCAGATTGAGTAGCAGTGGAAGGTGTAAGGGTCTACAAAGGTTTCAAAATAAATGGCCTTGTATCAGAGTACTAGGAGAAACCTCCCGCGACCATTGTGGTAGAGACAGAAAAGGCAGGGCCTACACTTGTGGTGATGGGTGTCACAAAGACAGCAGGGGCTACCAAAGATTGCAAAGTAAGAGAAGAAGGGGTGAATATTACTTGTTGACTGGATGGTAGCGGTTCCTAGCTCGCCATGACCTCCTTGCTTACTTCAAGCTCCTGGCTTGCTTTGAGCACTTGGCTCGTGGTGGGTTCTTGCAAACTTTCCCCAATAATTGCTTTTGTGCACTTCCATTTGGCGGGCGGGGTTTCCACCACCTCTACGGTTTCCAATTGTTGTTGAGTTGTTCTTGTCCTTTCTGTGACCTAGGTGAGTTTCTGCAAAGCTCTTGATAGGTTCAACCGTAGATTTGAAGCAACATAGCTAGGTCGCTTTGTTGCCTTTCTCTTTTGCTGAGCAGAGGCTAATTGCACTTTTGCTTCTTGTTCCTTTCCTTTCCTAGTAGGCTCTTTAGACTCCTCATCAGAGTCATTTTCCTTGTTCGTGCTCACGTCGAAATTTAGATGCTTATCGTCCCACAACTTATCAAATTGGTCATCTGACTTGACACTTTCATACAGGGCATCAAGCTATTTGGTTTCTTGGCAATACACCTAGAAAGCTTTGATTCTTTCCATGCTCCACTCTTCCTCTTGTCGTAACTTGTTGTACAGGGTGGCTCCTATTTTTCGCTTCTCATCATACACCGTCGTAGGGAAGTAAAACTTATAATATGGTGGTCCACTCTCCTATGTAGGAATGTGGATCAAATCAACCAGTAGATCATCCAGATCTTTCAGCAGGTTCCTCCTCTTTTCCCAGTAAGGCTGCAGGTGATGTGTTACTTTGACAAATTCATTTGGTGCATCATTTTTGGGGTTGTAATCCCAGTTGTCGCAAATCATTACCAACCCCAAATGAGCTAGCTTATCTTCTAGCAATTTGTGTATCTTCTTTTTGTTCATGACCACTATTTTGAAGGTTTGTGGGTAGACGAAGAATCCCCTCTTCTTAGATTTCCCTCCACAAAATTTGTAGTCAATAAGGGATACTTTCCAGAACATTGTGAGGGATAGCACCCAATTCGTGACACATGTCGGAAGGTGAAATGGTTCTCTAGTGAAATAGCATAGCTAGATGAAAGTGAAATCCACTCTGAGAAACCAGTCACATTTGGGAGTGAAGCTCTGCATATATGTAGTTTTTTCCTTGGTAAGCTGGTCGAAACCATCATCCCCTTTCAAATCTTGCAAGATCGGATTTAAGAAATAATCCAAAAATGCACAATAGTCATAGGTAGCTAAAAGGAGAGGATTCCATATACAAATCAACCTTCTTTTTCCTAACTCATCAAAAATAGACTTCATATATTTCTTAAAGAAGTTAGGGTTTTGGTGCAAAAACATGTGAGCAAAGAAGGAAGAAAACCTAAACCTCCGTTGCATTGGGTAATCCCTGATTTTCCCTAGCATCTCATCAACAAGGTACTCTACAAAATCATACCAGAAAAATGTATGCTGCTTGCGGTACTAAAACCCCGAACCCAACTGAAATTCGTGCACATCCTTGTCGGTGTCCGGGCCACAAACAAATCCCAACATTGAGAATGCATTTTGCATGTCTGGAGGGAAGGCGAT
Source organism: Sequoia sempervirens (assembly GCA_007258455.2). Classification (NCBI taxonomy): domain Eukaryota; kingdom Viridiplantae; phylum Streptophyta; class Pinopsida; order Cupressales; family Cupressaceae; genus Sequoia; species Sequoia sempervirens. The sequence goes on along the minus strand of VDFB02277117.1, from coordinate 99,511 downwards.
GAGTGGCATAGGAATCTTTGGTGGCTTTCGATGATCTTTCGTAGGCCTTTTTGTTTCTTTGTCATAAATTGCCTAAGCATTTTTCATGCCTCTCCATATTGCCTCTCCCTTTGTTGGGTTGAATGACTCTACCTCTTCTTGTCTAGAGTCGAGGTTAGGGATGTACAACATATTCTAGATAGCTTCCAGATAGATATTGAACCTTAACCCTTGACCCTCGATGGTGTTGGTGCACGGGTTGAAATGTTTGATGGCTGCATCGACTAGTTTTGGGAAATAGTGACCAAATGGGACCATATACTATGGGAGCCTGATATACCATAGCTTTTGTGATAATGACTTCTAGTCGATGAATACCTTCATTCTTTCACAAGCCGCCTCCCTCAAATTCTTGGGGTTTTTTGCAAGGATGGGATCATGAATATTATCCCAATCCTCCTTGATTCGGCTTTGATCCTTGTATTTTTTGGGTTTCTCCAAAACCCGCGTGTTTTCCCATTCTGGCTTCTCTGGTATGCCAGGCAAAGTGTAAGATTTTTTTTTAAAGATGTGGATGACTGATGCTCTATGCATATCATCAAACAAGCTCTGTGTTTCTTCTCCCTAGGCCTCTACTCATGCTTCTATTTGAGAACTCTTTGACATATCCTGTTTTGCTAGAGATTTTTGCTTAACTCAACTTTTTGCAATTTACCTTAGCTCTGGTTGCACTTAAAATTTCTTTTGCTCTAGGCAACATTTTTTGAAAAGTATTCATAATACAAAACCTTTTGCAAGCAATACTTAGCTATTTCCTTATTAGGGTGGCCTACAATCCTCACCTACTTGCATTAAATTCGACATGTATTACCAGTTATTTGCTCATGTGAAGCAAATTACTTGCCATTTTGAAATGACAAGAATTCATAATGACCATTGGAAATGATGTACTCCAGCATGATTTTCTTGGAACTTGAGCCAACAATTTGAAGGTAGCTTAGGCATTGTATGTTGCGGCAATTAATATCCCAAATGGAATGATTACGTCAAAGTATGCAATAAGTGCCGAAAAGATTTGCATTCCTTTTTGGAGTTTGAGAATCACCTATAGAACAACACCTCAGCATTCAACTATATGGACTACCACCAATGACTACCACTAGCTTATGCTAATTAATTGGCTTTCACTAATCCTTGCATGCAACAAATAGTATCTACATATGCAACTAGGTGGAAAATTTGAGCGAGCCTTGGCAAAAATTTTTAGATGGTACTTGATTAACCTCATGCTTATGGTATGAAAATTACCATGCTTATCCTATCCATTTCTATAAATAGGCGCTTTAGGCAATAGTGAAATCACACTTAGCAATTTTAGCAGAATAGATAATAGGTGATTGGCTTAGGATTCGGCGTTGGCAGTTTGCGTAGTATTTGCATAGAGTTTAGACTTAGGTAATTTTCATAGGGCTTTTGTCTGACAGTAGTATAGAGCTTGTTGCCATGAACACCCCAATTAGGCTGGTCTCTCCTAAATCCCAAACAACTTTTCTGGGTGATATTTTGACTAAGTGCCTTAAGAGGATGACCAAAAATAAGCATTCCTTGGCCACCATAGCCATGAAATGGGTTATGGGATGTGACTGCCTTGAATATGAAGATAAATAAAGAGTTAACACTGATGTGTGATCTCACTTTGTTGCATCAATGTTTGATATCTAGATTCCCAAGCCACTTTTTCTCCGCCTGGTCAAAGAGAATTATCCAAAGAAATACCTGAATGGCCTTAGAGAGGTGGTGGTGAATGTTGCATTTGGCGAAGGTATTCCAACTACAAGCAACCTCCGTAAGTTCATTGAAGAAGACATGGTCGTACCATGGTTGTCGTTCCTGAGCAGTTTCTAACTCCAGTTGTAGGAGAACATCATGAGAGGGTCACCTGTGCATGCCATTTCTTGTTTCATGTGTACAACATGTGCCATTTTATGACATTGACTGGTACACGGACTTTAGGAGCCTAGTGTTCCCTCTGCCATTTTCCATTTCTCCTATGGATGCTATTGTTGGTGAAGATGAAGAAATTGTTGACGCTGCCATTGATGCCTCTATTGTTGTTGCTCATACCCATGACTAAAAATTTCCTTTTATGTTTCAAAAACTAAAGCTCGTTAGTCTATTTTTTGTATATATGCCTGGAAAAGGCCTTATAGTAGCCGTATAAAGAAGATACAAGAAATATATATAGATATATACTTTAAAAGCTTGGCTTTTGAGCCATTTTGATACTGTATTTAGAGTATATAAATATAATGAAATATAGCTTATGTTAGAATTTATGTCTCCTTTGCTTGCAGTTCTGCAATGTGGATTATCATCTCTTTTCCTGCATATGGGTGCATTTTTCTCTGCTTCATGGGTTCTTTTATCTTTCTCTGCATTTTGAGATAATGGGTTCAACTAGCTTCTACTTCCTCACACTTGAAGAATTAATTATTGAAAGACCAACCAACAAAAACACAAGGGAAAAAGTAATTGCATTATCCACATATTTACATTGGTAGAACAATTTGAGTCGAATTAAATAATTTTAGATGAATCCCTTTGACGGGAATTCCCAATGGTTCATGCTCCATGGTTTCAAATTCAAATGCGTTGTGTTCTTTGTACCGAATTATTTTGAAAGGGCCTTCCAATAAGCTGCCAAACTTCCCTTGTTGGTTGGGCTTTGCAGCCCTTTCATTAAACTTTAGCACTAGGTACCCGCACTTTAGACCCTGGTTAGACGCTTTCTTGTCAAACCATTGTTTAACCACTTGTTGGAAGTTAGTCATGGCTATTAAAGAATTTTCCCTCTTCTCTTACACTTCCAACAACTCGACTAGTTGAACCTCCATGGTGTCATTTTTCTCTACCTCGAGAGATTTGAGCAATTGCAGTGTTAGAATCTCCATGGAGATAGGAAATAGTGCTTCCTTCCCATACACTAACTCGTATGGTGAAGTCTTGAGAACCTGCTTAAGAGTTATGCAGTCTACCCAGAGAGCTGCCCAGAGGTTTTTATGCCATTCCTTTTGGTGCTCCAACCCAATCCTTTTAAGGAGTTAGACCAAATTCTTGTTTGTTGATTCAGCCAGGTCATTTCCCTGTGGGTAGTAGTTTGATGAAGTTTTTAGAAAAACTCCATGCGAAAGCACAAATTGACATACCTTTGAGCCTAGAAAGGCCTTGGTGTTGTTGGAGATGATGGTTTTAGGCGGGTCAAATCTTGTCACCAATTCCTCAAGGAAATCTACTATCTTTGTCTCCATCACATTCTTTAGCGGCATGACTTTGGTCCACCTAGTGAAGTAGTATGTGGTTGTTAGAATCCACTTGTGTCCGATGCTAGAGGCAGGATTGATCATTCCAATGAAGTGAAGGCCCCATTGCGCAAATGGCTCATCAACACTATTAGATTGAGGGTCATCGTGAAATTATTTCTTCTTCCGGAAAAGAATTGGCATTCTTTGCAAGCTTTAACCAATGAGTAGGAGTCAGTGAATAGTGTCAGCCAGAAGTACTTGACGCACATGATTTTGATGGCAGTGGTCTTAGTGGAGAAGTTCCCACTCGCAGCGCTGCTATGGAAAGTGTCGAGGATTGTTTTGGCTTGCTCTATGGTGACACACCACAATAGAATTCCATTGAAGTTCCTTTTGAACAAGATCCCTTTGATGAGTGCATATTCGTTGTTCTAGAGGCAGTAGAATCTTCTCTTCTAAGAAGGAAGGCCTGGTGGATATTTTCCTATGTGCATAAATCTCACTTTTTCTACCAACCAACAACCTTCAAACTTGGATTTATTTGTTAGAACTAGCTCTGGTTGCTCTTCTTTAGTGGCCATTTCTTCATCGTGCGCCAGATATTCACACAGTCCTCTTCCCTAGACAATCTTTGTAGGATTGACCTCAGTTTCATACTCATGGATCTTGGTGATCCAATTGGACCTTTTCTCAGTGATTTCTCCTTCCATGATGTATTCACACACACTAGAATGTGTGACATAAACAATCACCTTATTGCAAGAAATTAGGTGTCAGAACTTCTTGAGTCCCTTTACTATTGTGAAAACTTGCATCTTGACGAAGTTATAGTCTGTCTCGTATTCCTTCAAGGTTCAGGAGTGGAATGCTATAGTTTTTTCTCCCTTGCCTTCATCATATTTTTGAGTTAAGACAGTAACAATACTTGACTTGCTACTTAATACATACATTATGAAGTCCTTTGATAAGTCCAGATTAACTAGTACAAGAGTTGAGGAAATAGCATCCTTAACTTTTTCAAAGGCTTCTCTAGCCTCTTTTGTCCATTTCAATGTTTGATCCTTCTTCAACATTAGGGTGATTAGCCTAATTATTCTTGCAAAATCATAAATAATTTTTCTTACAAAGTTTACCTTTCCCAAGAAAGACTGGATGCCTTTCTAGTTGATCAGAAGGGGAAGCTCTTTGATTTCTTTCACTCGTTCAGGATCAATTGAAATTCCTTCTTTGGACACCACGTGTCCCAATAGTTTTCCTTGCAGTACTCTGAAGACACATTTTTTTGGGTTTAGGGATACCTTGAACTCTTGGAATTTTTTGAAAACCATCTTGAGGTGGTCAAAATGATCATTGTTGGACTTAGAAAACACAGTGAGATCATCTAAATAGATCAAGATGACCTTGTTGATCAGCTCATTGAAAGCAATATCCATGGCTTGCTGGAAGGTAGCTCTTGCATTCGAGAGGCCGAAAGGAATCGTAGTCTATGCAAACGTTCCCCACTTTATAGTGAACGTTGTTTTATGTTGGTCTTCCTCTTTGACCTGGATCTTATTGTAACCAGAGAAGCCATCTAGTAGAGAAAACATTTATGAACCTACCACTGTCTGCAGGATTGACTCCATAGAAGGTAGCGGGTAGTGGTCTTTTAGGGATGCTCTATTCAGGTCCCGAAATTCAACACATAGGTGGATATCTCCATTCTTCTTTCAGACCAGGACCGGGTTGGATACCTATGTGCTATGTTTGATTGAGAAGACAATTCATGGCTGGATTAGCTTTGTTAGCTCTTGCGCCATTAGCACTTCAATCTTGGGATTCACTGGCCTCTATTTTTGGTAGATTGGTTTTGCACCTTCCGCCAACTCTATTTTATGTTGGATGATATCAAGATCATATCCCCCAAGGTCATCATATGACTAGGACACAACTCCTTCATACTTTTCACAAAAGTCGATGAGCCTTTCTTTATCATGGTGCAGAACATCCTTCTTGACTTTAAACTTTCTCCCATCTTTGAACTGAAGGTTAGCATAGTTGCTTTTGTCCACTAAAAACTTCCTCTTGTCATTCCTTGCATTGTCATAGTCAAAAATATTTTCAAGAGTGATCAGTCCCTTTGGAACCTTGTTAGATTTCAACTCAATGATTTGACTGTCATAGGCCTTGAGGATCTTCTATTGGAGCTGGTTGGAAAACTCGCTTGACTGCTGGATGAATGAGGCAATGTGTTCATCACTATCAAACACTTTCCAGCTTTGATAATTGTCTAGAATTGTTGGTCGAACTATCACTCGTATAGAGTGTTTGTTGTGAATGAGGTCAGAGGCAAGGTAAAATTGAGATTTGATTGCTACCATATGGTCTACATCATTATTTTGTTCTCGGGGCACTGTCTGGATGTTGAAGGCTTCAAAGCCCTCAATCAAGTCCCAAATTTGATGTTTGTAGGATCTCATGTGGACATTCTTGGCTGTAGGAATCCCTCGGACTTGGTTGACCACTAGTTCAAAATCTCTGAACACCTTTAATTGCTTAATGCCTATTTGCTCCACAAGGCTTAAACTTTGCACTAGACCTTTGTATTCAACTTCATTGTTTGAATAAGGGAAATAGAAGTGAAAATACCTCAGTTTCTTTTCATTTTGTGGGGATGTCAAGCATATCCCAGCTCATGTGCCCACTTTGCATCTTGTTCTATCGAAGTGCAACGCCCATAGTTTTGAAGTTGGATTTTTTTTCGGATTCCTTTGTGACTTTCAGAATATCTTGTTCCTCGTCAAAGATGACATAGGTTCCTAACCTGGTAGCATGATAGTTGTCGAAAGGTTCAATGTCTATATGCTCACTCAAGAAAGCATCTTCTTGATCGGTCCAATCTTTGGTCACTTTTTCATCCTCTAGTAGCTCATTGCAATACGTTTCCTCCTTGGTGAAAGAAGTATGTGTGGCCTCAAAATTGATCATGGCTTCATCAACCACATGTTTTGAATGCAAAGCTTCAGAGACTATCTTCATTTTCGCACCATGCTTGGTCCTGATATGTGACCAATCCAAAGAAAGATATTCGCCTACCTTTGAAGTGAATTCTTAGGATAGACAAAGGTCGAACATGGGGGGAACATCTATGATCATAGTATCTTGTGGCACTGTGATGCTAGGGAAAGAGAATAGAGTCAAGGGAAGGTCTTTGATGAGACCGATAGTTTCAACTTTGTTTCCGTCAAGCTGCAAAACCCCCTACTTTAGAGGTTCATAGCTAAGCCCTAAGGCCTTAGCTATTTTTTTTGGCATAACTATAGTGCTAGCACCAGAGTCAATCATGGCATTGTGCAATAATTTCTCTCCCACAATGAGGGTTAGGAAGAAGGTTTTTGGCTTCAGCTTGTCTTTAACCTTGGCAAGGGTTTCCTCTGTGCTATTTGTGAGAAATTTGGCAGGAGGTGATTGAACAACAACCTTCCCTTTGAAAGATTTCTCTTTTGGTTCAATGATTGGACCCTCCCGAAGAGCTTTCTGTAGCAGTGTTTTATGTTTTGGAATAGCTAAGATGTCCCACAGAGACACATTAGCGGATGATTTTTTCAATTGTTCCACCACATTAAATGGTGGAGGATTCAAAGGTTTTTGCTCCTTAACTCTGGTTATAACAATTTGCTTCCATAGCAGGCATTGTTGCGCTACAGAGGTGTTGGAGATCTAGTCAAAAGCACCTTTGGGCTATAGACTAATTGGCTACGGGACAACTAGTTTTCCCATGAATCTCCTCTTCAAGCGGGTGTTGTAATTGAACTGCACTTGCAGTGTTTTTGATGTGGATGCGTCATTTATGAACACCACCTCTTCTTCTTCCATCCATGAGAAGAGCGCATGATTAGGAGCGATGTACGCTTCTTGGTCCAAGTACATATCTTGCATTTGCACGGTGAGCACCACATTGTCCATTTGCGAAGAGGTATACACATAACCTCTAGGATCTGGCTTTGCGCCTTGGTTGTGCTTCTTCACCACCTTTTGTTGTAGATTGTCACATGGGAAATTCCAAGCCATATGCGAGTCACCACAAGGGAAACACCATGGGTTGGTGTCATCAACTAGGTTGTTTTTCCCCATAGTTAGCTCTCTACTTGAGCTTAGGTTAGCACTCTGGAGTGGAGAAGGCACTGGTACTATTTGATTTTTTTTTATGCCTGTGGATTTGTGTGAGTTCCTTCTTGAAACTAGTTTTTTTGGTAAGAAGACCTACCACCTTGATAATTATAATAAGTTGGTTTTAGAGGGGCAACCTAATTCTGCTTAATGATAGTTATTTCATTGGTGATAGTTTGTAACATTTCCTTAAACTTTCTCATCTCTTGCTTCGAAGAGTCGGACATAGAAGCAATGTTCTATGGAACACTCGGGTATGTGTACATGGATTGGGGAGGTGTGAACGCACTGGTAGAAGGCATCTCCATAGTAGAAACCAATATTTTTGTAAATATAGGCATGATGGGCCAGGGTGGAAACTTCTCGATGTCTATCAAATTGTTCTTGACCTTGACATTGATGTTGTAAGCGCCTGGTAGAGTGGTTCCACCCAAAGACTAGATCATCATCGAGATGTTGGGGTTGATAGATTTCAAGTAGAACATGAATGCTAGCTCAAGTGGCAGGCGGATATCAACCTGGATTCTCTGTCAACTTGTATGGAATCGGGCATTGAAGTCAGTCATGGCTTTGTGTAGGGCCGATTTTATGGTAGATAATTGATAATATAATGAGGACTGGTCTCCATTGTTTGAAAATATTTCATAGAAAGGATCTACGAGCTCATCCCAAGTATTGATAGTATTTTTGAGCAGTGTATAGTACCCATCCAACACCTTTCCTTTGAAAGAGGCTGCAAGCAGCCTTAGCGCTATATTTTGGTCTATAACTCCGTGCACCAGACATACATCTGCAACATTTTGTATATGTTCAGACGATGTTCTTAAGCCATATTTAGTGAATTTACGTATAGCTTTTAGAGCAGAGATTGGGATAGCGGCCCAAGTGACAGACGCTACTAGTGCAACAAGAGGGTTTTTGACATCCTATGCCACATAACTTTTGTTAGCAGTGGGCATGGTTAGCGGAAAGGGTAGCGGAAGCAGAATGTTCACTAATTGGGTCATAGCTTATCATGTCCCTAATGGTGGCACTAACAAACCAGGATTATTCATTGTTTGGGACCTAGTAATAGGCAGATGGCTCATACACCCTCTTTGAATTTAGACTCATTGAAGTAGTCCCACCGGGTGTGCTAGAAAAAAGAAAACTATTGATGCCAAAAATTGGCAAGGTAATAGCCCTTTATGGGAAACTCAGTTAATGGGGAACCAATTGCGCTAAACTGAGTAACCTCTAGATTTTTAAAGAAGTCAACTTCTTCTATAATTGGGGTTTTGGAATGGGAAAATGGAGTAGATATAAAAAATAAAATTCTTACTAAGGTGATGCACCAAGGAGTAGATATAGGCACGGTAAATCTATCTTTTGGGGTTTGATTTAAGGGCCTGATCAACAATCTTCTATGTCCTAGAATGATAGAAATTAAAGATAGAAGCCTGAATAATTCATTCAATGATATAAGATAATTTTCATGCATATTCACTAAAAAGAGGAGTTAAGGACATGATCTAAACCAACAAACTTGCATTAAAATCATAGAAGTTCTGCAAATGAACCATTCAAAACAATAATGGCACAGTGTAAAGTTTATCAAATAGCTTAAGAAAACATAAAGGCCAAACAATGGTACAATCTATGAGTTCTTTTTGCCATAATCTAAAAAATAGTTAAAATTCCTGGTGTCTCTAAAAATTCTGTCTCTGTGGAACCCATTTTCTATAGCAAGAAGCAGTATATATAGCCATCAATTCCACTGCCTAGTGGGCATAATAGAAAAGATTCAATATCTTAGGCAATGATGGCCGCAACAATGATTCCCTTTGGCTGTTCATGTAACAAAAAATATTCGGGCCATGGCATGTAGATGCTTCCTAGCCAAATGCATCCCCTGCAAATGATGGAAGTGGTCCAAAAAATATCCCAAGCAGACAACTGTCACCTCCCTTGGAGGAAATTACAACACACAACAACATATCGCTACTTGGCATTTACTCCACTCTTTCCCTTTGATGAAGTCCCCGCAAAGGAGATAGGTGGCAGCATGGCACAGTCCATAGTTTATTCCTCCCCCTCCTCGCTGAAATCTTGCATTGGGAAGACACACAAAAGTGTCCTTTTTACCATTGGCGTCGACTGTGGGGTTCACCAGAGTAATTGCAGGTGAAGGCTACGTGGCTCATAGATGGGGCCCGAATCAAAAGTGAAGGGAAGCAATTATAAATAGCTCACGATGAAGACTTGTGGGAGCATAGTAGGAGCTGGTCAAAGAGCGAAGGAAGCCTTTGCTATGAGGAGCACTGGGTAGACATGTGGAAGTAGCCAACAAAGTGTAGCAAAAAGAAGCCCGAAGAAGCCCGATGAAAGGATAAGGGCAACATGTTGAATATATGAGGTAGGGGCCATCACTTTAGAAAAAAAAATACCTAAAGGGAGGTCAAATAATTTTACATTCATAGCTTCCAAAGGAAATACTAATGGTCAAACAAAATAATTTGTTGGATGGGAGGATAGTCAAGGTTGTAATGGAAAATCAGGTAATGAAATTATTGAGCTTAATAGCAACAAATATGGTGAGGTTGAATCTTCTTGCTCTTGAGATGAGAACCTAAACTATCATATTCAAGTTGACACTTTTGGTGTGCAATGCAAGAGTAATATGAAGGCCAACTATTCACCAAAATTTTTAGTTATTTAATATTGTGTTGGTCCCAAACAAATGATACAAGAGGAGTGGATTCATATTACAAGAAGTATATTTGATGGATTTGATGATGATTATAATATCATAAACCTATTCACAAAATGCAAAGATGATAGTAGCAGGGAAAGTGAATCAAATTTTCCCATACAATTCAATATTCATATATGGGTAAGTGCACCAATTTGTGACACAAAAAATGTGCCATATTTAAAAAAAACCCAAAAAATTGCTTTTTGCATGCACTAAATTTGACACTCGGCAAATAGAAAAGTTAGATAAAAAAAAGCAACACGTTTAAACCCTCATAATCTTCAACCTATGATTTTTGCTTGGCTTTTTTACCTCTGCAACCCACACTTGCCAAAAGGAGATCTTTTTTGCACTCTTAGCTTGTGATTCTTCACAAGGATGCCACCAAGACGTCAAAGAGGTATGTATTTCTATTTTTTTTTGTTTCAAATTTGAATTAAATTGTAGATTGAAATAGGTTTCTTAATTAAACTTTGTTTTAATTTCCAAAAAATCAATCTCCACCTTCAAATATTGATAATTCACAATCACCTCCTCACAAAGACCCTCTTGAACAAGAAGAACATCAAACCCCTCACTCAATTCATAGGCATCCCATAGGAATTCAAGGAAAAAAATTAAATAAAATATAAAACAACAAAAAAGAGCTTGAAGAATTGATTTCCAGATTAAATGAACATGCTACAACCCACCATCATAGGAGAGGCATTACTAAATCCTTAAAGTTGATTGTAACTCACGTAGGAGCAATGAGTGAACACATTTATTTTTGGTCGAATAAGAGGGACGAATTAAAATGATTTTATGCTAGTGGAATTTCCTATGCACAAGTGAAGCAAGAAAAAATTAGCAAAGCCAACTTGTGTGCTCTTTTGATAGACCTAAGAACCAATGCACCTTTATCACTTGCATGCAGGAGGTTCCCCATCCATTGGTACTACCATGAATTAATTAAAAATAAGTTTTGGGAGTTGTGGTGGATGGTTTTTGACCAACCTCCATGCAATAACAATGAGGTCCCATAGAATTTTTGAGGAAACTCTATTATGAGTTTATCCTCAATAAGATGCAAAATTATTTTGACTATCTAGACTTTTAGGGTAGAGGTGGGGGCTCCACAGATGATAGAGAAGGTGCATTACATAATTTGTAGTTTGCAATGAAAGCCTTGGCCCAACCCATGGTGGAGCATGCCACCGTTCCTTCCATTGCGAAGGACACTATTGAGGTGGACACACTCCACTCGATTAGCTCACTCACTCAAATAATTCTATAATGTGTGAGGCCTCTAGCAGAGCCTGATGTGGGAGAGACTTCTAGGCCCATAGTTCTAGTCCACCATTGTCATTCTTGTGGTGTTGCTTGCACGTATGATGGTGAGATTGCTCAGGATGCAACTACACAACATACATTAGTTGTAGAGTAGATGGATATGACAGATTCCTTGTTGAATGAAACATTCGACATTGATACTTAGGTAAAATTCAACAAGTTCATTTATTTATTTTTATTAAATTCTATTTTGAAATGTAAGAATAACTAAATTAGTAGAATGAATATGATGAAAATTTAGGGTCAAAGTGTTGATGATTCATACGTCATTCCCGCAAAATCCTATATGTTTATGTTGTTAAGTCCACAGGTATGCAACCGGTATTAAAGAAATAATTATTGCATGTGAATAGTTGAACCTTATATGAATGATTGTCTCATAACATGCTTTGGATGTCAAATAGTTTGTTGGTGTACCTTCATCATCAACACCTTGCTATTCTCATCCTCAAACAACTTTCACACAGGTAACCTTTATTCATTAATGGTGTTGTAAAATAATGTTAGCTAGTTTTGGTAATTGAAAAAAACACTATTCCATATATGATTGTACTTTTAGCACAATTCCATATGATTTTGTACAATTGTACTTTGTTCTTTAATGCATGTATCCTATAAGGTTCTATGTGTGGCTCCTTAGGGCTTGATTTTCCTTAATTTGATTTTGAATCAAAATAACCTAGCTTTGTTTGCTCAAAAACCCTTGGTAGTATATCATTGGTCCTTGTGGTACTGTTTGAAAAAATTCCTCAAAGAAATGTGGTCTCATGGTGATGGAATGCCATGACAAGCCATAGACAAGGCAGTGAACTATTAGAAAAAGTACCTCAAAGAAATGTGATCTCATGGTGATGGAATGCCATGTCAATTCTTAGCAATCCATGCCATTATATATGTTCCTCTTTAAAATTCTTCCCAAAGTCTTCATTATTAGAATATTATTCTATATATGTCTCTTTTGTAAAATGATTCAATTTTGTCACCATAGCCATAACTAAAATTAGTTTTCAAATAGGTATTCTAGATAAAATATCCACCATTGAATTAGTGGTTTGTTTTTATATTTCATCACCAAATATTTTTTTCATAAGAACCCCTTTAATTTGTAGTGTCTATAAGGTCAAAAATTACCTACATTGTACTTTTCACCTTAATTTTCTATAGTAATTTTGCTTTCCATTCCTTAGACATGTTTTAGAGATCACTTTGACCATTTCTTGGCAAAAAAAAAAGTCACTCTTAGCTATCATCATCCCATTCCTTAAATCTATGTTGGTTCCTTGGGGGAACCAATAGCCATGGGTGTTAGTGTGAAACAAAAACTTTGAATTCAGTTCCTTTTAGAACTCTAGAACCTTGCCTTACAAAGTTCTTCCCTAATGGATACTTGATTTTAGGTCAACTTATTTATGCATTTAGAAACTACAATTTTTTGGATTCCTTATTCATTCTTACTTATACTCAATCTCACTCTTGTACATTCTCTTATAAAGTATAGATTTAAGGTATTGGTATTAACTCTTTTCCATGGCTACAAGTCTTTAAATCCTCTATCTTTAAAACTCTCCCTAGATTCCCAATAGTTCTCTTAACCCTAGAATCCATACCTCACTCAAAATATCATCGTATAATTGGTAGGTTTTTCTCCCTCAAGTTCTCCACATAAATAATCCATTGTTGTAGAGATATTCTTATCTTCAACCATAATTGTAGATATAAATATATCCACTGATTCAATCTTTGCACACTAGATATTTTTATTTTCTTAGTACCTTTTTCAGCACTAGATGTCCTCGTAGGATTTTTGGTAGTTGAAAAACCTTTCATAGAACATTACCATCCATACATATAAATTATACACTCTCATAATTTTTTTGCTACATGTGGAGGCTAAAGCATGCTATCTAGATGTTTAGCTAAGGTAGTATCCTAATAGTGCTAAACCAAAATTTCCCCCTTTCATACTTCAAATAGGTGCTCCTAGAAATCTTCAAGAGTGACATGTCTTGAAAAAATGGGTGAGTAAATATAAAAAATTGTAAAACTTTTAGATGTAAGCACACTAGTGGCCAAGGAGGACAAAAGTTACCAAGGTGGAAATGAGCACCCAAAGGCTAGACAGGCATGCTCCCGAACCCCTAACACAACTGCATAATTTTTCTTAGTTCCTTAAAAACCTTAAGAAACCCTCAATTAGTCCTTGATAGTATTCTTTAGCTTGCTACAATACCAAATTTTGAATCAAGGACACTTTCCTCTACAATTTTCTTATTTTTCTTAGTTTCTTACCATCCCTAACTCTCTCAATTTAATATTTGGCATAGATCCATAGATCTAAATATTAATATTTTACTAAATATTGAAACAAACATAATTTTTTGTGTAGTAATCACATTAAAAATAAAGTAATTTACACTCAACAATAGTATTAGAGGTTTATCTTTCATTGTCAAGATTGCCTATTGTAATTTATTTCAAATATAAATATTATAGAGGTTCACAATAAGTATGCATAAATGTTTATTTTCATATAATTAATGCCTCCATTTCCTAATAGCTTTAACTAGTGCATATATTTCTTCATCATAAGCATGATGTCTTCTACTTGCTACAGTGAGAATCTCTAAATAAAAAAAAATAATGTTACCAAATTGAAGCAAGATGACACCAATAGCATATTCACTTACATTGGCCTCTATTTTAAAATTTTATTGCAAGCTAGGAAGAGTAAGAAAATGAGAATGAATTATATTATATATGAATATTTCAAATGATTCATCATATTATTCTCACAAAAAAAACATCCCCATAGTAGTAACTTGGTATAATGGTAAGGCTATTGAGGAAAAGGAAGGAATAAATCTTGCCATTTATTAGTACCTTGTATAATAATTCTAGTTTTAGGAGCACTTTTTGGTCTAGGAAAATTTATCATAGCTTCTGATTTAGAATGATCTATTCTCAATTACTCTCCTCTATCCATATCCCATAGAAATTCCATCACCGTGAGACCACATTTCTTTGAGGAATTTTTTTAAACATTTCATTGCCTTGTCTATGCTATGGATTTTCATGGAATTCCATTCTATAACAATCCATTTGTTGGTCATGGCATTCCATCACCATGAGACCACATTTCTTTGAGGCATTTTTTCAAATAGTTAATTGCCTTGTCTATGCTATCACATTTTTCATATATGTCTACTAAATAATTTTATCAAATTGTTCACTGCCTTGCTGCTATGGCTAAAAGCCTAAAGTAGGTGCTTTTGAACAAGCTATGGATGCTTGGAAACAATCTATCAAAGCATAATAATAAGCAATACCATAGACAACTTTTTGAACTGCTTCAAAATAATGTTTGAGGAATATGGTCTCATGGTGATGGAATTCCATGACAAGAAAACTATGGCATTCCATGACCATGAGACCACATTTCTTTGAGGCATTTTTTTCAAAGAGTGCACTACCCTATCTATGCTATCATGTTTTTCATACATGCCTACCAAAGCATTATTTCAAACATTTCATTGCCTTGCTGCTATGGCCTCATTGGTTTCATCTATTTTGATATTGGTGGCTTATTGGTTTTATCATCATATTGGTGGATTATTGGTTTCATCTAGTTTGATATTTGCATCTTTAGCCTTTTAAACCTCAAAATTACTTCATGGTATATTGAGCCCTTTATTTTTGGGAGATTTATTTCAAGTTTCGAAGCTTTACATATGGTGTTTTTTTCTTATTAGTTGTCACTTATTTTGGATTTCTCTTCCTAGTATCAATTTTGTGCCTTTTTCTTTCCTCTATTAGCCTATGGGAGGTTAAGTGCAAGAGTCCAAGTCCACTTTTTGTGGAAGTTTCATAGGAAAAAAAAACTACATTAGGAATTGAAACATAGAAAGATAGGGGATGATATCACATATGGATGGTATAATATACCTATCTTCTTATTTTCATTAGGAAATGAGAACCACACAAAGAATTGAATTACAACCCTTAGGTGAGTCAACTCAATGAGGGAACCTACTGATTTCCTTATGATTGAGGATGGGGGTATCAGCCTAAACAACACTTTTGGGAGAAAAAATAAAAAGTAAATTGCCACAATTATGCAAGCTAACACTTGGATCTTCAATTTAAAGCATAACACAGACATAAACGATAAAGTTTTGGTAGATATGAGAGGGTCTGAATATTGTGCACTTGTCATAAAAATCTTGTTTTAGAGAGTTGTTAGGGACTCATTCACCCATGGGAAAATGAGTCTAGGTCTCCCTTTTTGAAAATTTAGAAGCTAAGATCTGAGTCCTTTTTCTGCACTTCCTTCCTACACTTCTAAATCAGAGATGGAAGACACGAGTAGAGTGCCTTACCAGAGTGTAGTTGGAAGTTTGATGTATGCTATTATTTGTACTAAACTAGACATTTCCCAAGCAGTCAGAGTTCTTTCCAAATATATGTTTAATCCTGTAGAGTTCATTAGGATACAGTTAAAAGAGTGTTAAAATATTTTCTCACTACCTCAGAGTATTCCTTGTATTATCATAGAAATTTGATTGAAGAAGATATTTCCCTTTATATTCATGGTTATTTGGATTCAAACTGGGCAGGTGATATTGATAGTAGATAATCCACTAGTGCTTATGTATTTACTTTATTTGGTGGTACAATTAGTTGGATGAGTAAGCAACAAGCTGTAGTTACTTTTTCCACTATTGAAGTTGAGTATATGGAAGCTACTCATGCTTGCAAAGAAGCCATTTGTCTTAAAATATTGTGTTTAGATATTGGAATAAAATAAGGTGCAATGATAATTTATTGCGATAGTCAGTGTGATTTTTCTAGCTAAGAACCCAACATTTCATGCTAGGACCAAGCACATTGATGTAAAATATCATTTTATTTAAGATATGGTCGAAGATGGCAAGGTGAAGCTAGTTAAGGTAGAGACCTTGATGAATGTTGTTGATTCATTAACTAAGCCTATGAGCACAGAGAATTTTAGATGGTGTTCAGAGACTATGGGCCTTTCAGACCCTAGCAATTAAGAGACGATGTTTACTCCCTCCCATTGCTCTTGCAAGGTGTTTGAGAATTGGGAGATTTATTGAGAAAATGTCTCAACCTTGCAATTATATAAGGTTCCTTATATTGTTGATAGGATATATATATATATATATATATATATTGTTAGGTGAAAATTATGTAATCAACTTTTTGATAGATTACACAAGGACTTCAACCACAACTATGTGAGATATAAATCTCTCCTCTCAAAAAGGGGAGACACCCTTCTTATTGCTGACATAAGCTATAGTAAAACAAACAAAGTAATTACAAAATGTACACGATACTCACGAAGTGGGGGGGTGTGTCACATTCATCCTTCTCTCTTTTTTCAAAGATGATGTTTACAGTGCTTCACTATTGGAAGTTCTCAATTCATAATAACCTTAAACTTTCAACAAGCAGAAATACAAATACCTCTATCTTGTCAAAGCAAAGTGTAGAGATACCAGAAGTGATTAATAATAAACAAGTAAAATAAAAAGAAAAGCTCACAAAGGCACAAAGTCACTCTGTAGCTTTTTCAATGGTAGATCTATGAAAGACATATTATTTGTTGCATTAGAAGCACAAAGTCTTCTTAGATACAAAAATTCCTCAAACAATATTAATAATTACAAGCACAAAGTCTTGTAGATCATCCAACCAATTAAAGTATCCAAAGAACATGAATAATTACAAGCACAAAGTCTTGTAGATCATTTAACAATAGTTAACCAAAACACAAATGTAAATCCAAGTAAAGGATGTAACACAAATTTTACATGAATTGCTTAGAGTCTTTCAGATATCACTTATTAATTACCACCAAAAGAGATCAATTCACAAGACTATCGAATCCAACACAAAGTTTGGTTTGCAATCTTCTTCTTTATTGATTAGATTTCATTCGCAAAGCATGAACACAAAGTTTCACAATTTGTTTCAAATAGGGCAGCACTTCGTTGCAAAATACTAAAAGATAAACAATACAAAGGAAATCCCTCATATATATGGAAAGAGGGAAGAGAAAAATTAGGAAACTAATTCAGAAAATCAAGGAAAGTTGGGCAAACGATTCAAGGAGATCTCATCTAACTTTGACCAAAGTCAAATTTTATTTTTTCTTAATGAAATTGTATCTCAAACTTGGTGCAATTACAATTTACAAAAAGACATATAAAATGTCAAGAAATATTTACAAGATGCATAATGGGAAGCATAAAAAATGTCTAACACTAGAGATTAGGAACCTTCATGTTTCCTTTCTTTGGGCACGAAAGTCTTCATATTTCTTCCTAGTCTCATGCATGAACTTCTCATCCAGACCAACAGTGTAATCAACAATGGTGTGAATTCTCGTGATTGATCTCATGGCAGATGAGTGAACCTTCTTGCACCTGTAAAGATGCATTTTTAGGTTATCCAATGTGAGCCTTGTATCACAAATGATGTTCAGAGAGGCTTCTGAAATGTTTGCACTGTCAATTGACTTCTTGATGGCTTCTTTGTAGATCAAGGATATTTCTATGGCTGGCAGGAAGATACAATTTTTCTCAAGAAGCTGTCCTAGTAACTCCTTCATACCTTTTTCAATAACATAAGATGCCCTTTGACATCTTCTTTCACTTGGTGGAGATCCTCCAGAAGAGATTGAATTACTTGAATTCGATGTTTTAAAGATTCTCTTACCTTAATGAACTTTTCTTTATCGGGAATTACCCCAGCTTCCACCAATTTATTGAACTTTACCTGCATCATCTGTGACCATGACAATAGGAACTTTTCCATATCTCTGCACTCCAAGGAAAGCACACTTTTCTCCTTATAAATCTCTTTGGTGAGCTTGGCCAATAGAGTAGTTTTCTCATCTACAATAATTATGATCTGAGATCCGTGTTCTATGATCTTCTCAACAAAATCATACAACACCCTGGCTTTGGAGGCGAACTTCTCAGATTTCTTGATAGTTGGGTCCTTAATACTCACCATCGCCAACAGTTGTTCATTAGTTGAAGATCCTGCAAGTGTCTTTACAATAGTGGCATAATGATCTACCCTCTGCTTGTACATATTGTGAGTTTGCTCCATTTTATCCAGTTTTCCAGTCCAATGTCACTTGTGCATCTACTTTTGCACTTTCACTGGTAACTTTTCCAAGCTAGAATCTTGTTATTATGTAGTCCTCAATATTGAAATATCCTTCATCTTGTGGTGGTATGCCAATCTCTGCATACTTGTGACTAGTTTTGTCAACATTTAGCCTTGAGTATACTTTCACCTTTTTCTTCCCTTTAGCCTTTGGAGGGACTATCTCTTCGAGGTTGAGCTCCTTTGGAGAAATCATTTGTTTCTTCCACTTCGATACTTGAGATATCAGCCAAGGGGGAAGAAAGGAGGTGTGAAATTCTAGATTCACTTTTAACTCTGTCATCATTGTCACTTCTGAAGTTACCATGGGTATTGTGACAATGGGAGAAGTGTCGTCATCATTGCTCTTGTAGACTACACATTGAGCTGATCACATATTGATTCTTTCATGAACCAATTGAACTTAGTTTCAGAAGTGATATCATATGTTGGTGAAGACAGGCTAGGAATGGATGATGGAGGACTTGGTAGAATATCAACCATATGAATGCTTGTAATTGAGGGAGTATCAAGAAAGGTCGATGCTATAGGAATAATGGATACCTCTATTGCAAGAATGCCTATGGTAGGAATAGGTGATGAAGGAACAAGACTTGGAGGAGTACTCAAATTTGGAGGAGTATGAGGAACACTAGAAATCACAGGTGATGACGTTCTAGGAATTTCCTCAACTACATTCTTAGGTGGAGACATGGTTCTTTCTTCATCATGCCTGGGTTCCTATTGATCACCCTCTTGTCTCTTCGATTTTGGTTCACCTTCGGAATCACCTTCAAGTTCTTCTTCAAAATCTTCTTCAGACTCTTGTTCACTTTCAGAAACTTCTTCTACATCGGAGTCTACTTCCAATGAGTCTTCATCTTCAATGGATTGGTCACTGGAAATACATTCTTCATTAGAATCTATCTCCTCTAAAAAAACCCTTTTACCTTTAGGGTAAGATGGTTCAGATTCCATGGTTTCTCCTTTTGGGATGGCCTGGGTATTTTTCTTGCCAACAGTAAACTTGATTCTGGGACCTCTTTGTGAAGAAGTGGGAACAACCACTAATTTATTTTTCATGCAGAGTTCTTGCTGTCGGCGAGCTTCTGCTTTAGATTTTTCTCCTTCCAAATATGTTATGAAACTTTTCATTTCAAAACCATGCTTGTGTAACAATTTTGCACTGTTGGATAAGATTGGTGCCAATCTCTCTATGATGCTAGTGCTTTCTTTTCTAGACCATTGAATTGCAGGTAACAACTTCTTCAAAGTTTCTTGTTCATCATAGACAACATTCATGATATTGCCAGGATCTATAAAATCCTCCCGTAGGTCAACAATATCAAGATTTTTTATTTGTTATATGATCAACCTACAATAATCCATTTTCTGAATGGCTTCTTCATCTTTGCAATCAGCCTAGATGTCCTCAAAATGGTACTTGTGATGATGACGCTTTTGCAATTGCTTGTTGACATCCTGGTAATCAAAATCAAACCTATACCTATAGGTCATGATTGTCATGATTTTCATCTTAGCATAAACAGATTTGGCTTTTTGTACAGTTGGGATAGTATATCTACCGATTGTAAGTGGGAATTTGAATCGACGCTTGTAAATATTTCTTTGTTCTTTGTGCACTAAAATCAACTTTTTTCACATCTCCATGAGAACCCAATTGTTCGAAGGATATCGTGGCAGCATGTAAGGACAACCAGTGTAGCACCCTACTCTCAAATAAGAATATGTTGGGAATTGTAAATATGCATCCAACTTTACTTACCGCCTTATAGGCCTCATTAGATACCCTTCTCCTCTTGAGAGTCAGATCAAAATTGAAAACAAAAGGCGTGAAGAAAGCATCAGTAACCCTCCTAAAATGATGGAAGCTTTCCTTCAACTCTAGTTGATAGAAAAATTTATACACAGGTACCAACATCCGATTCCCTTTAGTGGATAGACCTAGAAATTGCCTCATTACAGCTACTGCATACACCAAATAAGAAGTCATATAGAATTTTAATGTAGAAGGCACATTGATCAGTTGCTCATGTATTTCATCACTGATTTGTTTGACCCATTCAATGTGAAATTTTTGTCTTCTTATGATTCTCATGTATTCATACATCCAGTCATGAAAAGTGGATGATTCAGGCAAGCCCTTCACTCTGCTCAAGAACGTGATCATATCTTTGACATCATCTTTGAAATCACTTCGTAGGAGTCCCTTTGGCTTCTTCAACCATTTTCTATTTATCAGGTTTTTAGCTTTATTGGGATCAACGTCATGGACTTCTTGTGCTTTTTGTATCGAGATATCAATGCACTTCTCCATCTATGGAACTTTAAACACAATATCAAAGAAGTTAGGGCCGAGTCTTAAAATCTCCTGCCCAGAAGAATCAATCACACTTCTACTTTCCTTGATGTAGTGGGATGCAACTTGAAGGAAAAATTATGTATTGTGCACAACAATAGGGAACATAGATACCAAATGTAGGTTATTGTGTACAATTTCTCTCATAGAATCAAGAAGAGGCTTCTTCTCAGATTTCTCTACAAAATCAACCAAGTCTTGATGAACAACCTCTGTGT
Organism: Sequoia sempervirens; assembly: GCA_007258455.2. Lineage (NCBI taxonomy): Eukaryota > Viridiplantae > Streptophyta > Pinopsida > Cupressales > Cupressaceae > Sequoia > Sequoia sempervirens. Next base: position 78,238 of record VDFB02277117.1, on the reverse strand, counting down.
CTTTTATTTCTTCCACCTTGGAGACCACTACAGTCAGTGGATAGAAACCTTGATATTTATACTTCATTTTTTCTTTAGCTTTTGAAGATGACAGAGGTTTTCTAGCAGTCATCAGAGAGCAAATAGATCTACGATTAAGCAACTTTGAGGATCTTGAAAAGAGACTGCAAGATGTTGAGTCAAAAGTTAGTTGAAAATCAACATGGGGATGTGTTGTGTGAGCAATGATGTTGAGAAAGCATGAAATGGGTGATGAAGCATAGAAAATTATGCACAAAATGGAAAAAATGTGGTTTAGAGCAAAACTAGGAAAATTCGAAGTGTTTAAGTTAAAAGTAGGAAAGAGTGTAAGGGTGCAAAGAATAAGTGCCTTATAACATAGTGAAAATCAATGAAGTGCAATGGTGTTTAAAAAACACAATTCGAGCATGGAAAGTATGTGAAAGCTTCCAATTTTAGCATTGTAGATTGGAATGTAAATCTTCTTGACAAAATGCGAACTCCATTCTCAAAACTGAGTTCATATTGATAAACTCATGTTTAAAAATCATTGAAACAATGGTAATAAATGATTCAATGGAGATTAAAGGAAATGCATTTGAAACACATTTTTATCCATGGCGAATAAAGGAATGAGAAAAAATGACTTCAAGATGTTTGATAGAGAAAACACATGGGGAAGGAAAAACACGTTTTAAAGCAAAAAAGACTAGGGAAGAAACAAAGATCAAAAACCAAAATAAAAATGTGAAGAAACAAAGGCACAACATGAAGAAGATGTCAAGGCATGAGAAAGAAAGGATAACTTTGAAAACTAAGCAAGAAAATTCCCTACGTGCATTCAACACAAAGAGTTCTTTACAAAGTTTCTTTCAAAAATGAAAAGAAAGGAAGAAACGATGGAAGAAAAAGACTTACATGAGAAAAAGTGAAACCCTAGCTCGACCCAAAGAGAAGGTCTTCAGAAAACCATGTTTTTTGGAGAAGGTAGATGTTCGCCCAACAAAGAGGAATGAAGTTTGAAGAACACAAATGATGAAAATGAAACAAAAGAATCACTTTTAAGTGATTGGGAAAAACAAAAACCTAACTCAAGTTGCCCAATTAATTGTGGCATAAAATATGGCATGAAAAGGGAAAAGTGTAAAAGACATGAAAAAGTGCGCCCGAGCCAAAAAATGGCTAAGTCTAGAAAAATGTGTAATGGCACACTTTTTCTAGCGCTTTAGCAAATTTTTGACAAATCACTTTTATGCAAGGGCGTTGATTTTCAGTGCCCCTACACTTTTCAACACTTAGCTAAAAATTGGTTATGAGAAGGAGCACACTTTTTAAGTGCAACTGCATTTTTCAAAATTTTACCAAGTATGATTAGTGAGACTTCGCAAGGGATCTCATTTGAAAGGTCTTCACGAGACGAACATAAGGGGATGCTCAAACTAACTGTTTGAGACTTTGGAACACATTTTGAGGTAGATTTAAAATTACCTCATTTTGCATGCTTAAACTTCACGAACCTAGGAAACATACAAGTTTTGTAGGGGGGTTATCTGTGGAACGAGCACTGCTAGATTTCATGATAACAACTGGATCCTGTTGGGGATCTTCTTCAACCGTTCTTCAAAATGAATGAAGGGATAAGAATTCCAAAATTCAAGTGTCGTTATCAATCCATTGGGCTTGGAGTCAAGCGACGACAATGACGATGTAACTTAAAACATAAAAAACTCAAAAGGACTTAAAAATAAAAAGTATTTACATACCAACGCCAATTACTTTACTATGTAAAGTGCTTGAGATGTTTCCCACTGTGAGGAAGGGAAAATGGTAGTCCATCTCTGTATGCTAATAGGAAACTGTTCTCACCATGCAGCTAATGTATTTGAAAAGGTCCTGTCCACAATGAGTCAAATTTTATGTGCATACTTTTTGGTTCTCTCCATTTGTCCCATAGGAGAACAAGGTCACCAATTTAAAATTCTTGAGACTTGGCCTTTTTTTCAAAAAGCCTCTTTACTTGGTCCTAGTGTTTCATGATGCGGTCAACCACTTGAACCTGGTTCTCTTCCAATTTAGAGAGATACATAATACGCTTATCAATAGATTTGTCAAGCATCTCATCCTTGATGGCCTTAGCCAGTTTGAGAGCTGGAAGTTCCAAGGTTATAGGAATCTTGACATTTAACATGTACAAGAGTTGAAAAGGAGACATGTCGATTTCCCACTTCAGAGTTATCATGTCCGCCACAAAGCATTAAAACAAGGCCTTATGAATGATAGTCACCAGATTTTTGTTGCTAGATTTCGCCTGACAATTACCTTGCAGATAATAGTTAGAAGAAAGTGACAAAGTTATGTCATGTTCAAAATAGAACGCAGTAATCTCATTAGATGAGAAGGAAGAAGCATTGTCAGCAACAATCTTGTTTGGCACACCGAACCTTGAAATAATGCTTTCCTTTAAGAAACTATACACCACTTCTGAAGTAGCACACTTGGTAGGTATCGCTTCCACCCACTTGGTGAAATAGTCAGTAGCAATCAAAACATAGATGTGTCCTGCACTTGATGATGGATTAACTGCACCTATGAAGTCGATTCCCCACTATTGGAAAGGTTCTTCAATCACAACAGGTTTCAATGGCAAGGATGCCAACTTGGGTCGACCAATGAACTATTGACATAATTTACACTTATGCACCCAAGAGTACATGTCCTGAAAAAGTGTGGGCCAGTAATACTTCGCTCTCAGGATTTTATGAGTGGTTACTAGTGTTGAGAAATGTCTGCTGCATGCCAAGTCATGATAAGACTTCAATAGTTTTTGTTGTTGTTCCTTATCAACACATCGGAGAAAAGTCCCATCCATTGCACACATGTACAAGCCATTGTCCCATAAGAAAAAAATTGTTGATTTCAGCTTGATGGTTCTCTTTTCCTTTGGAATCAAGTGATTGGGGCATTCCCCATATGTGAGGAAATGAGTGATGTTGGAATACCATTCGTTAGTGGTACTCACAAACAGTACCATTGGAAGTGTACTTCGATCCACCTCTTCATCATCTAAAACTTATTCATCCTCTAAAATTTCTTTGTCTGGATTATTTTCAGTGATAAGTTGAAAAAGTCCACATCCACGTATCAACTTAGTGGGTTTGATTTCTGGATCATATTCTTGAATTTTGGCAATCCAATTGCCTCTTTTTGTTCTAAATTCCTGTTGTGTTAGGATAGACTTAACATTCAAATCTGGGACTAGAACCTTGACATGGCTACTTAGAATATATAACCAAAAATGCTTAACAACTTTGACAACTGCAAAATTATGCTTCTCCATTTAAGAGTATTTCAACTCATAATTCCTTAGGGGGCAGCTCATGAATGCAATGAGAGATTCAAAGCCTTCGTCGTTTTCCTACACCAAGATTGCTGAGAGTGTATGCTCAGAAGCATAATTGTACATGATCAAATCTTTGGTGTAGTTGGGGTCTACCAATGCAGGCACATGAGCAATGGCCTCCTTGATATCATTGAATGTTGCTTTCCCTTTTGTTGTCCAATGGAATGTGGTGTTACCCTTCATCATATTTACAATATGATGAGTCTTTTCAGGAAATTCTGGGAGAAATCTCCTTAAAAATTTTACCCTTCCAAAGAAGGAATGGATAGCCTTCTTGCTTGATGGTAGGGTGAGAGATTTAATTCCATTGATCCTTTCCAAGTCAATTTTGATTCCCTCTATAGATACAACATGACCAAGAATTTTACCTTCGGTCACCCCAAAAGTTGACTTCTTGGGATTTAGGGAAATACCATGTTGATGACATCTCTCAAGAATTTTCCTCAAATGGTAGAAGTGTTCATGATGTTGCTTAGAGAAAACTGTGATATCATCAAGATACACCACAATAAACTTACCCATCACATCGTGAAAAGCGAGATCCATAGCACATTGGAACGTGGCATCAACATTGATCAAACCAAAAGGCATCCTGTGATAAGCAAAGGTCCCCCATGGTGTCATGAAAGTGGTTTTGTGTTGAACACTTGAATTAACTTCAATTTGGTTGTAACCAAAAAATCTATCCAACATGGAGAGCATCTCGAATCTGGTTACATTTTGTAGTACTTGGTCCATCACTGGAAGGGGATAATTATCTTTGAGTGACAACTAGTTTAGATTTTTGAAATCTACACAAATGGGAATTTCGTCATTCTTCTTACGAACAGGAACGATATTAGCTATCCATGTTGAATGATGGATAGGGAATATTATCCATGCATTTAGCATCTTTTGAGCTTATGTCAGAATTGCTCTAGAAATCTTGGGATTGTATTGCCTCTACTTTTGTTTGTAAGGAAAAGCTCCATCCTTGAGGGGAATATCATGTTGCACTTCTTTAGGCAGAAATGATTTTAGATCTTCATATGAATATGTTAAGACATCCATATACTCTTGTAGTAACTAAGCAAACTGTCTTCTTTCATCGGTCGTGCAACATTTTCCAATGTTCACCATCTTGGGGTTAGCTTCAGTTCCCAAATTAATTTGTTCCACTTCATTAGATGAGTCTGAATCTGAGAGTTGCTTTTTAACGTAGCGATCATGCTTATCAAAAAGCTTCTCTAAGGATACTAATCCTTTGGGAATATTATTCCCTCTGAGTTGCAAATATTCTTCACCTGTAACAGGGTCCACATTTGACACAAATTCTTGAGGTAGAGAATCGCTACCTTCTAATTACAACTCATCAAAGTTCTTTGCTTTCTCTAGAATGAAAATGATTTGATGATCATCATTGAAAATTTTCTAGTTCTCTGAATTTCTAGGGACACTTGGGTGGAAAACCAGCTCGATGGTGTAGTATACCCTTGAAATTCTTTGTGGGGTACCAAGAGCATTGCAGAGACTGTGAGAGAGTCAGCTATGGTATTATATTCTTTGGGAACAATAGAGATATCGAAAGCTTCAAATTCCTCAACGGAATCCCATACTAGATTACGATAATGCCTGACTCTATCATTCTTTGTCTAATAAAGATTTCTCACTTGACATACTATTAGCTCAGCATCACCTTATGCATGAAGATTTTTTATACCTTCTTTAGTGCAACTTGCATTCCCAATAACAGGGCCTCATATTTGGCGGTGTTATTAGTGTTATGAAATTGTAACTTGAAAGAGAAGGGGAAAAAATTTCTTGTTGGTGAAATAAAAACCATTCCTACCATCAAATTTGAGCAACTAGACATCGTCAGGATCACCAAGGCTAACAGTGTCGAAGTCCAAGGCTTCATTATCTGACAAGGATTCATGATCAGAGATAGAAAAATCACATGATGACGATTCATTTGAAGTGGAGGAAATATCATCATTTTATGAATCATTTTGAGTCGAGGATTCACCCACCTCATTTTTTTGTAGATAGTAAGTTCCCACGCCTGGGGATTTGAACAAGATCTGAGCTCTGGGATCATCTGATTTGGCAACTGAAAACTTTGACTCCTTTTCAAGAACCAATTTTTGCATCACACCTTTTACAAGTATTCTTGCTTCAATCATAGCCATGCTTAATTCTCCTCCAACATCTTTGCAGAAATTGTGCTCGAGGAGGATTCTGTAGGATATTGGTACATTGGCCATGAGGACCATCATTTTTATTTTCTTCTCTGGGTATGCAGTGAATCCATACTGCACATCTTTGATCTAGCCGATAATGGCACTTGTTTGTTCTCCATGGAGAAACAACGATTGAAAGTTTTGGTCATCTCAAGGCCCAAAGCAATGGCTACTTTGGTAGGAATCACATTATCGGATGCACCAGAATCTATGCCATAGTTACTTAGCTTAAAACCATTTACAAGTAGGGAGATGAAAAATGGATCAATGCGTCTGAAGGAGGTTGGAGGATTGGATACAAGGTTACTCTATGGCATCTTGGGTTTAGGAGTAACAAGGGTGTCAAGAGGTGTATCCTAACTCGGGGAAATTATTTTGTGATTAACAAATTTAACAAGTCTGTCAAATTGGTCGGGGTTGGATTTGAGGTATTTAGCCTCAAACATCTAAACCTTGGTTTTCTTGGCATGGTCAATAATGTCAAAATCCTGGAAAGAATTTTGTAGGTTGGAAGTTGTAACTTCACTGATTGGTTTTATGAAAGGCACACTAGTCTTCAGAATGATAGGATTAGCTTTAGGAATAGCGGGAGTTGATGAAGAGGGACAAGGTGTACTTACTTGTGGATTCGTTGCTTTCTTGGGTTGCCAAGGGACGGGAGATTCTCTTTTGGTGATCATGACCGACAATTTCTCTTTTTCAGGGAGAGCAACAGCTTGAGCTTTGTCAAGTTGATTTTGTTGATGCCGCATATAAACATCACAAGTGTCAGTCACCAAGTCATCTTCTTCTTCTTGCTCTTCCATTTGCAAGTAGCTAATCTTGGACTTTCCAGTCGATTCAATTTCTTCTTCTTGGAAGAGATTGACATTTTCTTCTTTAGGGTATTCTTGTTGTGCATAATCATCTTGTTCAACCTCGTAATATCCACGACATTGTTAGCAGGTGGGGCTTCCAGAGCAAGCCTTTATGGGGGCACCGGGTGTGAACCTAAGAATTTTATCCTACTCTAATGTGCAAAATAACTCAAAAATGCAAGTGATAAAAGACTAAGGACACTTAAAGATTAGCCAAAAGAGTGATAAAATAAGAAGGAAAATGGACAAAACAAAATACAAATGATTTCACCTTCCTTGTTGTTGATGACTCTTTGATTGGCCCTTGCTTGGGATGATTTTGTGTGCTCCTTAGATGATTTTTTGAGTGACTAAATACAAGATTAAATGTGCAAAATGATTAAAAGAGATGGCTAGATGATGGCAAATGATTGAGAATGCAAATTGGTAGCATATAGTTATCCAATGGCTAAGTGTTGAAAATGCCCTTGAGGAGGGGGTATTTATAGGAGAACTTGAATTCTCTAGAGAATTCAACGGTCAAGATTGCTCCAACAAGGACAAGATGAAGGGATATGGTGGGTTGAGAATCCAAAAGCCCTCTCATCTTGACATGTGGATGGTGAAGTGGCCAAGAGGGGGTGAGGTGTAAGTGAGGTGTCAAAAAGGTACATGAGGTGGAGGAAGGACATGCACCTTGGAGAGTGAGGAGATTTTCTCAAAAAGGGATTCCTTGTCCCCAAGTGGGAGTTAAAGGGACATTTGAGGAATTTTGAAATTCCTTAAAAATCTACATGGGAAAAGGAAAGGTGGTTGGGGATATAAATGTGAATTAAAAATTCACATTCCTAGGATGATCTAGAGGATAAAAGGTGGGCTCCAAAAAGGTGGGACTTGGTCAGATGTGGAGATTATGACAAGTCCAAGGTTCTAGAAGCCTTGGAAAGATGGAATGTGAATTAAAAATTCACATATAAAGGAGGGGAATCTAGGACAAATAAATGTGAATTAAAAATTCACATGGGCAAGGGGGTTAATGCCAAAAAAAGGTAAATGCAAAGGATGGCTAAAAAGTGGTGCTAAATTTGGCTAATAACTTTGGTTAAGGTTGTGCAAATATTGGATTAGGCTAATTAATGAAAGATTAGAGGCAAGTGGCAAATGTAGGAGGATGTGACATTAATCTTTGATTAAAAGGATGCACATCATAATCATGAATTAATTAATTTAATTTAGATTAGGGCAAGGCTATGGAGGATGTGACAAGGAGAGAGAAAGTGAAGAATTTTAAATTGATTTTAAATCAAAAGGGGAAAAATGACCAAATTAAATAAATTGGAGAATTTATTTAATTTAGAGAGGAAGAGGGTGAAAGATAAAACGTTTAATTATTAAATCAAATATTTCACCGATATGAAATAAAAGGTATAATATTAATTTAATAAATTAATATTAATACGATAGACGGAAAGACAGTAAATTTAATCATATAGAAGTGATTAAATTTAGATGTCTACATTTTGCCCCTCTTCGAAATATTGTTAGGATAACAGTGTTTCGAAGAAAGATAAAATGCAAATGAGGCAAGAGGTGATAGATGGTAATTCCCTTAGCGTGGAAAGGTTAATGATGCCCCAATGACCAGGCTGAAGGAATGGAGGAATAGTAAGAGGGTATGCCCCCTCGAGAGGGCAGTCAGGGGAGGAAAAAGTGGGTCCCTAGGAAACATCTCGATAGGAAGAAAAGAAGGACACCATTGGATAGAGCTCAGAAAACTAAGCAATTTTGGTTTTTGAACGGAGGTGATCTGACACACGGTTTGCAAATGGCAGCCTCGGGAAGTTTGGGATTAGTTGGAGGAATAAAAAGTTAAATAAAAGGTAAAAAATACCTTTTGGGAGGAAGGGGTTAAAAAGGTAATTTTAAAAATTACCTTGATCATTTGCACTGTAGCAGTTGAGAGGAAGAGAGTAGAGGAGTGAAAGCAGATGAGGAGAAACGATGCCGATGGACAATGACACCGTGATCGTGCACCGAGCGGACGAGGTTCGTGCATTGTACACCGGGGGCGCAGATAGACAACATGTGAGTAGCAACAAAAACCCACATATTTAATTTATGCACTTTTTACATAAAAAATTAAAATTTGAAAACGTGGGTTTGGTTGGGGAGGAAATTTAGAAAAATGGGTCGAAATTAGTTTTGTAAAAAAAGAGGCAAATTTATTAGAAAACTGGGGTGAAAAGTCATCACGCAGTCGCCCCTGCCGAGCGCCATTCGCTTCTGGGCGGAGCTTCACCTTGGTCGGGCGCGGGCGCTCCAGTCAAGGCATTCTCGCCTACCAGAACGCATCACCGCTGGCTGTCCTCACTACCACGGGGCGTACGCCGACGTACGCAGGTATCAACCGTCAGGGCTGGCCGCCTCTAGTCATTGCAGTCTGGCATGGCTGCCCCAATGCGGGGTGGAGCCACCCCGGCGTGGGGCAGTCTCGCCCCGCTACGTTGGGGCGTGGCCGCCCCGCTGCATCGAAACATGGACGCCTCAGCGCTGGGCGAAGCTGCCTCGCTGTGGCGGGGTGTGGCCGCCCTGGCCGGGGGCGGTCCCACCCGTCGGCGGGGCGCAGCCGCCTCGGCTAGGGGCGGTCCCACCCCTCTACGGTGGGGCGCAGCCGCCCTGGCCGGGGGCGGTGCCGCCCCTTTGCGGCGGGGCAAATCTGCCTCGCTGCTGCCAAGTAGGGCCGCCTGATCAGGGGGGAATCTAACCCAGCGGGGGGAAAGGGAAAAGGTAGGAAAAAAAGCAAGAAGTAAGAGAAAAAAGAGAAAAATAGACTAATGATAAAGTGGTTGCGTGTGCAGAGATTTGAGTGGTTACGAGTGCATGAGTGACGGTCCGAGGTGATGACGGTGATGATAACAGCAATGAACGAGGAGGATCAGGGGGCGTTGGATCATGCAGGTTTAGGGCATTGTGTTCAGTTTCCAGTGGTTAGAGCACATCCGGCGATGTTGACAGCATTGATAGAGAGATGGAGCTCAGAGACATCAACATTTCATTTCCCTACAGGAGAGATGACCGTGACATTGGAGGATGTGTGGCAGATCTTGAGGCTACCGATTACCGGCCGATTAGTGAGTGAGGTGATGTCCATAGGGACGGAGTTACAGGAGACCTTGAGAGTTTTGTTTGGTCATGTGAGGCTGCCCCTGGTGAAGGGGTAGTTGGATTTGGATGGGTGTTTGGTAGTAGGGGTGCCAACTTTACCATTATTCCTGTGTGGGCTGATTAGTGGGATACTGTTACTAGATCGGAGCAGACGGTTATGTAACCTATGCTATATAGAGGTGATCCACCACATTGTCGAGTGGCGGGGGGGACCGTTTTCGTGGGGTTCATGCGTATTGGCGCAGCTATATAGAGATATGCATGGGATCTACTATCGAGAGGTATTGAGTGTGACACATGTGACACTACTATAGATTTGGGCATGGGAGCATATTTCCATGACTAGGCCGATAGTGGTGAGGAGGGGGACAGTGGATGACTATGAGCCCGTGGCTTAGGAGTATGGGGAGGAGAGAATGTGGGTTTTCTGCTATGAGATGTAGGGGGAGATGGAGGGGTGGAGGAGAGCATTTGATGATCTGCGTTCGGGGGAGATAGAGTGGTGGCCATATAGGGTGCGTCAGTTCAGAGGATGGACATATACGAGGAGTCATGAGGGGTATTTTCTAAGTCGGTATTTTATTATTGGTACTTTACCGTGCATAGTAGAGTCTCATCGACCAGACAGAGTGCTGAGACAGTTTGGGGTGATACATGATATTTCGTCGGTGCCTATCCTGTTTCGGCAGTATAGTAGAGAGCTACCATGGGGAGGTCCCATATCACCAGCGACAACTAGAGCATCATGGATGGCAGCAGGACATGCAGCTTATCCAAGTAGGGTGGGAGGAGAGCAGGTGCCAGTGGTGACCGAGTGATATCAGAGGTGGTTTCAGAACAGGTTATGGGAGAGGATTACGCTTGTTCAGCCTATGTTGAGGGTAGCAAGTGCCAAACCAGTAGAGGATTAGAGACCACAGAGGGAGAGGAGAGGAGGGGAGCAGCAGCGACGAGAGGTGGTAGTGGTAGATGAAGGGGGACAGGAGGAGCCAGAGGGGGATGAGAGAGAGCAGGCAGGTAGAGCAGGGAGGACGAAAAGGAGAAATCACAGATGAGGCCAGAGAAAGGGTTGGCAGCGGGAGAGGGGACAGCCACAGAGAGCCCAGGGGGAGCAGAGGGTGGAGGAGGTGATGGATGTGGAGGATATGGCAGATGTGGAGGTGGTAGGTGCGAGGGATGCAGCAGAGGAGGGGAGGAGACAGTTTGTGGTAGGACGACATGGGTAGCCACGGCGGTTGCAGGTTCGGCCAACTATAGAGATTCATGAGGCTCATTAGAAGCCAGAGAGAAGAGAGGAGGAGGAGGTGAGAGCAACACCAGGAGAGGAGAGGAGGTCACCACGAAATCGATTCATGGTTGAGAGACAGGGAGAGGCGAGATGATTTTAGGTGCACCAGATTGTGGAGGACCATAAGGAGGGACAGGGGCAGGGGGATAGGGAGCAGCCAGCAGGTGGGGAGGATGAGATAGAGTGGGTGGTTGGAGAGGAGGATGTGATGGTTGGGGAGGAGGAGACAGAGCAGGTGGTTGGGGAGGAGGAGACAAAGCAGGTGGTTGGGGGGAGGATGCGATGGATGTGGATAGGGATGCGGTGGCAGAGGATGTTGCAGTAGCAGAGTCATTAGCTTTAGTTCCTTATGTACCGAAGGATCCCATTGTGCAGGCGAGAGGAGCAGAGGTGAGAGTATAGATGGCAGAGCAGAGAGTGAGGGCTCTTGAGGCTGAGCTAGCCAGAGTAGAGTGGGAGTCATTGAGAGATTATGAGGACATGGTTTTTGAGCTGGGGGGAGCGGTAGAGGAGAGAGACAGGGAACGGTCAGAGGTGCAGAGGATACAGGGTGAGTTGACTAGTATGACATGGGACCGCAACAGATTGCAAGCAGAGGTCATGGTTTTATAGGCCAAGGGGGAGCTAGAGGGGAGGACAAAGCAGAGAGCTGATCAGAGAGCAGGATGTACTAGTCAGTAGTCAGGAGATCTCCAGCGAGACTGGGACGAGCTTCAGGACAGGGTACATTGTCTCGAGCAGGCACTTGGAGATATGGGGTTGATGCAGGAGAGGGAGGCCATGGCAGTAGAGCAGACACAGATTATGCGAGCTGAGAGGGACGCAACACAGGCACAGGTACAGGTGATGGAGGCAGAGAGGGATGCGGCATAGACACGTATTCAGAGTGAGAGAGCCGTGGCAGAGGTGGAGATACAGTCATTGTGGAGGGGGAGAGATGAGGCAGTAGCAGAGGTAGTGACTCTCTGGAGAGAGAGGGATTTGGCAGAGCTGCGGGTATAGGCTCTCTAGAGGGATAGAGATGCAGCAGTGGCTCGGGCACAGGGGGCTGAGAGGGAGAGAGATGCAGCAGAGAGGCAGATGCAGACCCTACAGGAAGATAGGGATGTCGTGATGGCTCGTGTTCCGACAGGTCATGGTGTGAGTGGGATGCTAGGAGCGGATATGCAAATTGTGGAGAGAGAGAGGGATGCAGCGGTGGCATGAGCAGCGGCTGCGGAGGAGATAAGGGATAGATTACAGGCGAAGTTGGTACATAGCCAGTTGGCGTAGGAGGCATGGGAGCAGGAAAGGAGAGCTATTACCAGGGACCGAGACAGGTATCGTCACAAGTGGAATGCCGCTTGGGTCCAGGTTGCGGAGCGAGAGGAGAGCATGAGGGAGGCAAGTTTTTGGATGGCTGCTTATTATTCTGCAGTCCCTGATCTGGCACAGTAGACATTCTATTATACCAGGCAGACACCTCAGATGCCAACGCCATCTCAGTCATTGGGGACGCGGACTCGTGGTTACAGTGATTCACCAGGTGTTTCATTAGGCAGAGGAGCAGGACCTGAGTCTCCATAGAGATCAGATGTGGGGAGTTCATTTGGGAGGTGACAGGCTACTGATTTTTTGACAGATGCAGGATGGAGTGTGCAGGATTTATTGACAGAGATCAGAGATGTTCCATATCTCTGGATTTTATATTTTATCATGTGATGTATGATGGACATGTGATGGATATTATATTATTTTGATATGGGACAGTTCTTATTGACACCATGTAGTATGTTTCCTTTTATGATGGATGATTATATGCATGCGTATATGGTATTACATGTTCATGCAGATGGATGCATTGGTTTATTTATGCTCATGCGTTGGTTTATTTATGCTCATGTTCGTGATATGAGATGTTTACATGGATGATTGGAATGTGAATAATTTTATATGAATAATTATGCTTATGTTTATGTATGCTTATGCGTTAGTTTATTGAGATGTTCATGTGGATGATTGGATATATGTACTTATGGAATATGAATAGTTTTATTAATGCATGGTGATATGATATGCGCATGGTGATATGTTGTGTGTACCTATGGGATCTATCATGACTTATATATATGGATGCCTAGTTGACTTATTTGTCATGTATGTATATGTGTATGATGGATTTTGTATAGATATTTTATATATGCAAGATGTGATGCATTATGCGTCTAACACTTTGTAATGTAGGTGGCGATGTATGTATGGACCTAACATGTGGTGATACAGGTGGCAATGGATATATGGACCTAACACGTGGTGCAGGTGACGATGGATATATGGAATAGTACTTTTGTAATTTTAGAGGAAATAGCACACGACCATAAGTGCCAATAAGAACTGACATGATAATGGGAGGTGGGTATGTGGTGATGGTGAAGATGGATGTCATTTGGCATCTATCAAAAGTATCAGTATCTTAAGAAGAATAGAAAATAATGGGGAAAAGTATTTGCACAACCAAAACCATAGTGTTAATGCAATGATTATGAAAATGCAATTCTAATTCAATTTGCCATCTTTGGAGCACTGGTTTTTGCTATAGCATAAGACACGATACACCAAGGTATGGAGGACCGAGGTAGATTAGTGTCTAATGCATGAGACAGACACGCCAGACAAGAAGGTTATCCCAACACCCCAAAGTCATGAAGACCTTGTTCGGATCCCGTATTGAGATAACCACAAGTACAAACGGATGCCCCAACATAGCACAAGACCTCAAGGATCTTGGTGGGTACTATGTGGGACAACCAAGAAGACACAATCAAAGAAAAGATCAAGATATGCCCCTATGTGAACCAATCAAAACACGCCATAATATGATGGATTATGGTGGCCTTGATAAGTGATGATAGGGAGCCTAAATGATAAACAAAAACCAAAAGCATCAAAAGATTGCAATCAATTTCAAATATCCATTGCCATAGGATCAAGGGGATAGATGGAATTGATGAGGTCTGTTAGGAAGGATGTATCTTGATGAGACCTATGATAGATACTAAGCGAAAAGATCGATATGGTATAGGATATTCAAAATTGATTAGATTCGTTGGTACAAATGGGTCTTGTTTGTTAAGGACCAGCTAGATAAAGGCATAACTTGATGACACAACACAAGGGAGACAAGACACAACCTAAAGACCTAGGGGCTCAGGGGCCGATCAAAGATTAGCCTTGCCTACGTGAAAGCGCAGAGCCCTTGTAGTTCATGGAAAAAGACCATGGATAAAGCAGAAATAAGACGATGGAGACCGATGATGAAGGACACAACACGCGATAGACAAATGCCCTGGGGGAGGATCAAATGACCAACCTTGCCTACGTGAAAGTGCAGGGGCGACATAGTTTGATAAAAAGACCATGGATAAAAGCGAAAAGGGACTAGTGAAGATGAATTGATGAAGGACCAAAACAAGTTGATCCAAAAATGCCTCGGGGGCAGATCAAATGATCAGCCTTGCCTACGTGACAGCACAGGGGCAACGTAGTTCGACAAAGGATGAAAAAGATGCAGGAGGATGAGATCTAGGTGGAGACCAACATGATGGATGATCCTACATGATAACACGGACCGACCGACGAAGGGAGCGAGAGACATAAGCTCAAAGTGGGATATAAAAAAGCTCAGGATGAGGGATAGGTAAGGTGGGTCGTCCAATGCTCAATCAACAAATACCAAGTGGCCTAGGTTGATGTGGGTGGGGATGATAGTGTGGATTAAAACATAAAATAACTAGGATGTTTGGTAGATAATGAGTAATCCCTCTATGGATGACGCCTGTTGATAGGTTTTCACCATTCATACTTATCCAAGGCGCCACCAAGAGGTGGTTTTCACCATAGGACGGATTTATTTTTTGCTTTACTATTTTTGGATTTTTATTTTTTATTTTTTATTTTTGGGATTTTTTCATACTTTTTGATTTTTTTTATGTTTTTGATACGGTAGATCAAACGGACTTAAGCGTAGAACCTTTTCAAATGGAGAATATTGACAGGTTCATCAAGGGGATCTCCTTCCAGAGTAGTCAACCTATAGGCTCCAGACCCATATTTGGCAGTTATGATATACGGCCCTAGCCAGTTTGCCTCAAATTTTCCTTTTTTGTCATGGTCTTGCTGAGTGCGTTGGTTTTCTTTGAGGACAAGCTCACCAACCTGGAATTGCCTAGGATGGACCTTTTTATTGTAGTGACGTTTGAAGCGATTTTGGTATGCTTGCAGATGGTCATAAGCTCTTATTCTCCGCTCATCTAGTAACTCTAGTTGTGCCAACCGTACAACACGAGCATCTTCTTTGCTGATAAGGTTCTTCAAAAAAATTCTCAATGAGGGGAGCTCATCTTTGATTGGCAAGACGGCTTCAGCACCATATACTAAAGAGTATGGGGTGGCACCTATTGGGGTGCGGATGGATGTGCAGTATGCCCAGAGGGCAGGATAAATATGGAGGTGTCAATCTCATCCAATGTTATTGACAACCTTTTTGAGGATGCGGATGAGGGTCTTGTTGGTTGCTTCTGCCTGACCATTACCTTGAGGATAATAAGGCGTCGACCAACGATGCTGGATATGGAAGGTGTCGCAGAGGTGTTTCATGGCTTGGTTTTTAAATGGCTTTCCGTTATCAGAAATGATGGTGGATGGGATACCATATCTATAGAGAATATGGTAGAGGATGAACTTGGCAATCTGAGTACTAGTGATTTGTGAGAGTGGCATTGCTTCCACCCATTTGGTGAAGTACTCAGTTGCAGTGATGATGAATGTATGGCCGTCAGATGATGGTGGGTAAATTTTGCCAATCAAGTCGAAACCCCATTGAGAAAACGGCCACGGTGCTAGGAGAGGCTAAAGATCTTGTGCTGGAGTGTGGATCAAATCTGCATGCTGTTGGCATGGAAGACATTTCTTCACAAATTCACAAGCATCATGTTCTAGTGTAGGCCAATAATATCCAGCCTGTAAGATCCTTTTGGCCAAAGCCATACCATTTGAGTGAGCCCCAAAAATACCACCATGTACTTCTGTTAGTACTGTTTGGGCCTCGGTCTCATTTAGACATCTAAGGAGGATTCCATCATACCCGCGACGATAAAGTGTATCACCAACAATGACGTATCAGGATGAACGATGGATAAAAGATTTATGTTGGTTGTGTGTAAGTTCTGGGGGTATGATATTATCATGGAGGTAAGTGTATATGTCTTGGTACCACGGGTAGGCGGGACCTACAATATCGCACACCATGTCAGTCTTAGGAAAATCATATGCAGGGATTAAAAGTTGTTCAACAAGAAACTCACACTCTGTTCGATCCTTGGGCATGTCGATCAGGGAACCGATAGTGGCCATTGCATCTGCCGCTTTATTCTGTACCCGAGGAATTTGGTCAAATTGTATGAAGGTGAAATATTTCTTGAAATCATCCACCATGCATTTATAGGGTAACAGTTTATCATCTTTTGTGAGGAATTCATCATTAACTTGTCTAATAACCAGCAAAGAATCACCAAAGACTTTCAAATGGGTTATGCGCCACTGTTTTGCAATTTTGAGGCCAGTGAGGAGAGCTTCGTATTCTGCCATATTGTTGGTACATGGAAATGCTATCCTGAATGATTTTGGGATGTAGTCACAATGAGGAGTGACTAATAGAATTCCTACCCCTGATCCACTATGAGTGTATGAGCCATCAAAATATAACGTCCAAGCCGGTGCTTCTATCACTGTGTAGATTTCTTCATCTGGGAATTCAGTGTCTAAGGGGTAAGCATCTACCAATGGTGCTTCTGCCAATTGATCAGCAATAACCTGTCCTTGTATGGATTTTGGCTCCACATACTCTATGTCAAATTCGCAGAGGAGCATGACCCATTTGGCCATGCGGCCAGTCAGAGTGGTTCTGGATAACAGATACTTCAAGGGATCAATTTTAGCGATTAATTTGACTAGATGACTGAGCATGTAATGGCAGAGTTTCTGTGTGCTGAAAACCAATGCTAGGAAAGCTTTTTCCATAGGGGAGTAATTTAACTCATAGCCAACTAGTGTTCAGCTGATGTAGTAGATTTCCCTCTCTTTGAATGACTCATCATGTTGCGCCAATAATGCCCCCAGTGCAACTGAGGTAGTAGAGATATAAATTAGGAGGGGTTTTCCTAGAATGGTGGCATCAAAATCGGTGGATGAGCTAAATATTCCTTAATTTTATCAAAACCCATTTAACACTGTGGGGTCCATCGAAAGGTGGAATATTTCTTTAAAAGATGGGTAAAGGGCTGACATTTATTTGCGAGCTGGGCTATGAACCGACGGATGGACTGCATCTTTCCCTGGAGGCTTCTTAACTGCTTTAGATTGCGTGGAGGTGGCATGTCCAGAATAGCCTTTACCTTGGTGGGATCAACTTCAATACCTCTGCGAGAGACTATGAAACCCAACAATTTCCCTGACGTGACCCCAAAGACACACTTTTTTGGATTCAGCCGCAACTTATAATGCTCTAACCGCTCAAATATCTTTTTCAGGATGGCAGGATGTTATGCTCGTGTTCTGGATTTTCCTAATAGGTCATCAACATAGTCTTCCATGATGATATGGATGAGGTCATGGAAGATAACCATCATGGCTCTCTGATACGTTGCCCCCGCATTTTTGAGACCAAAGGGCATAACATTGTAACAAAAAGTGCCCCAAGGAGTTGTGAAGGCGGTTTTGTGTTGGTCTTCAAGCACAATTTGAATCTGGTTATAACCAGAGAAGCCATCCATAAGGGATAGCATCTCATGTCCTGCTGTTAGGTCGACTGACATGTCAATGTTAGGAAGAGGAAAATCATCTTTTGGGCAGGCTTTGTTAAGATCTCTAAAGTCCGTGCAGACTCGAATGTCTCTGTTTGGTTTGGCAACTAGAACTATATTGGAGATCCATTCAGAGTAGTCAATTGGTCTGATAAATCCTGCATCCAGTAACTTCTCCAATTCCTTCTTGACTAACAATGTGACTTGCGGATGCATCTTACAGAGTTTTTGCTTGATAGGTTTGGCGTCTGGGCGAATGTCTAAGTGATGAACTACTAAAGTAGGGTCTAAGCCTGGCATGTCTAAGTATGACTAAGAAAAGTTGATGATTCTTTCTTGGAGTAGCTGTACAAAGACCGAATACTCTTGTTCTGAGAGTGACTTAGCTACATAGGTGATCTTAGGACTATCAGTAGTTCCCAAATTAATTTCTCGCATCTCTTCAATCAGAATAGAAGATCGGGCAGATAACTGAGTTCCCATAAGGGGAAGATGAACATCTCCATCTTCTGGCGCCTATTCGAGGTTTTCGCCATCAGATGTGTCCTTTATTTTTACTTTTTCCAGGTCAGGAAGTGCCTCGGGGAGGTTTTCACTAGATGACCGCTTTTTATTTATCTTATTTTTATTTTTTGCGACTGGAGTGTTCATCCTCCCCCAATCCCATAAGGTTGACATACATGTCCGTAGACATACTGAAAGGTGTGGTATTATGTAGGTCCCAATCAATGAGTTCAGGGTGACAAAGGGATAGGCTAATGGTGCAAATGGATAGGCATTCGAACATGGAGGATAAGTCAGTGTGATCAACGTCATCGTACGCATGTATGATGGACTCCTCCTCGGGTATGTCTGCCAATGAGCCATCGTCCATGGTGATACCATTAGAAGTATTAGATGATGTTGTGGGGCTTTTTTGTTTTCTGTCATACCCAATGCCTACTTTCTTTGGTAACTGTGGTGTATCAATGGGTTGTAACCGCCCTTGTTCCTCTTTTCCTAGGCCTCTACCTTGATAGTTATGTTTTTCCACGAACTTTGTTGGCCAAGGATATTTTTCCTGAAAATATTTCTTTAGAGGAATTTCTGGTTCGGGCTCTTCTCGATAGACCCATTGGCTTATGTCTTCCTCTGGTGCATCGATCTTGACACTCAGAGATCTGAAAGTGGTAGTAGGAATGTTTTTACCACTGAAGGTGATGATCTTGTCTTCCTTTTGTGTAGCATGTGAAGGTTGATCATACTCGTGTGGTGACAGTGGCATGGTGGCTACATTGAGAGCCGTATGCATTTCATATTCCCCACACCCTTTGTCAATGATCTGGACTTTGGTGACTGAAGGATTAGTGGCGGACGATGGAGTGGTTATCATGGTGGATGGTCGATTAGAGGATGATGACTGGGATGCCCCCATTTCAACCCCAAGACAATAATGTAAATGGGGAAAAAACGCTTCTAAAGCGTGGCAGTATTTGAATGGTTGGGGGTCAGCATAGATGGTGACCTCTTGTCCGTTGACAGGGAATTTCAGGCATTGATGATACGTGGAGGGGACAGCTTGCATAGCGTGGAGCCATGGGCGGCCAAGGAGGAGATTATACGGTAAGTCCAGATCAAGGACATGACAGGTAGTATATTGGAGCACAGGTCCCACTTGGATAGGAAGGCTGATGATTCCTTCTGAATTTCTCTCTGCATTGTCATAAGCTTTGATTGTAATGATCTGTTTGCTTAAGTCTGCTTGAGTATACTCCTATTTTATAAATTTAAAAGTATATAAATTGAGGGCAGGGCCATTATCTACCAAGACCCTTTTTATTTTATGGTGGGCAACTATGACTTCGATATGTAGGGGGCAGTTGTGATTGACATCGATGTTTGGCATATCATCTTGGCTGAAATGTAGGTGATGAGACAAAGCCAAGTGTCCCACCAAAGCTTGGAATTGTGTGGGATCGATGTCATTTGGTACATGGGTTTCCTGCAAGGCTCTATTGAGGATTTCTTGATGTACCAGGGAAGACTTAAGCAAATTTAAAATGGATATATGAGCGGGGGTCTTCCTTAGGTGATCAAGGATGTTGTACTGAGAGTTTAAGGGAGTTGGTTGGATGGGTGCAGAGGATGCAGGGACGATGATGCGGGCTTGTTGTGTAGTAACAACACATTGAGGGTCTTTGGCTTTAACGTGTATCATGGACACTCGGGGTTCCACCTACTCAATGTAATGAATAACACCTTCATAATTGAAGGGCACATTCTTGTAATTCACATTATTTATGCTATTGTTTTGAGGATTACTGTTGGAGGTGCTAGGGCCTTGATTGTGATTTGGGAAGGCATTTTGATAGATTTGTAGTTGAGCATTGGATGACGAAGGTTGACTAGGGTCAACCTTGATATCTCCTCGATCAATAAGATCTTGGACATAATTCTTCAAACCCTGACACTTATTCAAAGAGTGTCCCTTGATTTTATGGAAGTCACAATACTCGTTTTCCTTAAACCATGCTGGTTTAGGTTTGGACTCGTCGAATGGCTTGGTGACAAGGTATGTGATGGGGTAATTGATTTGTAGCAATTTATTAAAAACAACACTTAGGGGTTCACCCAATTGGGCGTATTGACATTTGGTGTTCCCCTAAATTTTTTGGTTTGACTGTTGAGGAGGGCGAGGTGCCCCCTATGGCACAGATATGGTGTTGGGTACAGACAGCTGTTGTTTTTGGGATGCATTAGCCACTTGGACTTGTTTGGTGTCTATCACACCGTCATTCACCGCATTCTTGTTTTTGTTCCAGAATCGTGGTTTATCTCCAAATGACCTCTCTTTATCATGACTGTGTATTTTGATGTGTCCTTTGGCAATAAGGGCACGTTCAAGGATGGGTCCCTTTTCCACTATCTCTACGAAAGTGGTGACACAATGTAGTCTAAAATTGTGGGTCATGTCAGGATGAGAGTTTTCCACGAAAAGAGTGACCATGTCTTTTTCTTTCAAAGGATTTTTCATTCGACTTGCTAATGCACGCCACCGTTGGAGGTAGCTGGTAAAGGTTTCCCCATCCCATTGTTTTTCTTTGAGGAGATCTAAGGTGTCTGTATCCTTCTGCAAATTGAAAGAGAAGTAGGATACAAACTTTTCTGACAGGTTTGCAAAAGTTTTTATGGACCCCTTTTCGAGAGTCATGAACCAATCTAAGGCGTGGCTTGCTAGGCTTCGTGGGAATAGGCGCAAGAGATAGTTATCACTGTACATGACTTCTTGACACTAGGAATAAAACTCCTGCAAGTGAGCCTTTGGGTCTTTGTCTCCCTTGTATTTGTCAAAATTTGGTATCTCGAAATGTTTAGGAAACGGGATCAATGAGATGGAGGGATCAAACGGATATGGGCATATATCTTCAAATTTGAATGATTGTTTTGTAGTCCCGGCTTGAAGATCCTTAAGTGCAGCTTTGATTTCCAATAAATCCGAGCTAGATGGGGGTGGATTGGGGGGATATTGATGATAGGATGATAAAGAATCCTATTGAAAGGGTGTCGGATTATTGAAATACAGGTTTGGATGATTGGATGATGACATGGCTTGTTGGTAGGACGAAGGATTTTGTTGACACAGGGGCTGTTGTTGTGGGGCATAATATGGATTTGTTTGGTAAAAGTGTGGGGTAGGTTGTTGAGGGACTTGGATGGGACGTTGCATGTTCGTTTGTTGGTATTGAGGGTATTGTTGTGATTGTTGGGAGGTCATATAAAGTAGTTGTTGGGGAAATTGTTGTTGGTTGTGATAGTAGTAGTGTTGGGGAGGTTGTTGTTGTGATGTTAAGTGTTGTATGGGTTGAGGTGGGATATTGTGTTGTGGTTGAGCCTTTGGACGCAAAAGGGACGCGAGAAAGGGAGATATGGTTTGGGCAATAGGTTGAGATGGATTTCCTTGTGATTGGTAGGATGGTTTTTGTGAAGAGGCCAAGGTATTGTGTATAGGTTGTTGCGGATTAGATGGCGGAGGTAGCGTAGAAGTGTTTTGTAAAGGGGGTTGTTGGGTACCGCTCGGAATGTTCAGCTAGGGTGTACCTTGTGGAGGTATTTGAGGTAGAGTGGTAGATTGGTGAACCTATTGCGGTGGTATGTTGGTGGTCCCAAGAGGTGGAAGCGATGTGGCAAAGGAGGTGCCCCCAATGTTGACTGTAGGTTGGTTCGGAGGAGGGGGTGTGGTTAACGTTAATGGCAGAGGTTGTGGAACACTTTGTGGCATACCGTAGGCAAAAGGATTATTGGGATCAGGCACTTGAGGTCCTCCTATAACTGAAGTCGAAGCGTGTGCGGGATAGTTAACTTGATAAAGAATGACATTTCCGAACTCAGGTTGATTCCAACCCTCAACCGGAGGAACATTGGAGAAGTATGAACCTTCTGGTGCATTTTGGGACCCTTGGAGTATGTTAGATGGGGCACCCCTATATTTGGACAAGTCAACATTGTAGGGGGGTTTAACACCCTTCTCAATTAGGTGGGCCAAGATTTCTTCCCCATGTTTCTCAAGCAAACGGTCAGTCATTTGTACATTGGCAGGATTACTAAAATGTTCCTCAACTGTGAGTTCAGGTTGATTAACCATACTCTCTTCACCATGTGGCGAGTTATTCTGATTCTCAGTTTTAGAATGCGATGAAGTACCATTATGAGGATCGTGAGAGACGTTGGTACCCTTGTTAGGATCTGATGAGATGTTGATTGCATTTTTGGGATCTTGAGGATTGTTTGATTGGGCATTTTGAGCTTGACGGTCGGCCATTTTCTTTGCCTGTGAATGGGTCTGAATGGGCATGCAAAGGTGAGATGAGTAGATTAATGCTTTTGTCGAATGATTTGATTGTGATTGGATGAGGTGTGGTTTTGAATGGGGTTTAGATTTTAATCAGATATATTGGATCGGATTGGATTTTGGTTGGATTGGATTTGGATTTGGCAAGATTGGATTAGATTGGATTGGATTGGATTTGGATTGGACTTTGGATTGGACTTTGGATTTAGCACAATTAGATTAGATTGGATTGGATTGGATTTGATTGGATTTGGATTGGACTTTGGATCGGACTTTGGATTTAGCACGATTGGATTAGATTGGATTAGATTGGATTTGAATTGGACTTTGGATTTAGCACGATTGGATTAGATTGGATTGGATTGGATTTGGAATATTTAGTTGATTGGAAAATTTGATCGAATGATTGATTTTGATGGATTTGGACTCTTGGATGGGTATGATTGGGTGATGAAAGACGTGAGAGAGAGACCTTAAGCTTGATCACAGGAGGTTACCCTTAATGACCCTAGAGCTTTGATTGATTAAGAGAATGATTACGGCATCGAATCCACCTTAAGATAGGAATGGATTGATTGGGCTGAGGATGATAACTTACAACACCGAATTCACCTCAAGATGGAAGTGAATTGATTGGGGTTGAAGTTAAAGAATTATAATCAACTTCAAGTGCTATAGTCAATTTGGGTAACCACTTTGTAATACAAGGTTAGGACGGTTTGGCTATGGGTGGTGTTTGGAGATGTGAATGGTAAAGTTGAGGGTATGGACTTTTGAATGGAAAATTAAGATGAAAGGGTGGATTAAATATGATTGTGGAGAATGAATGGGGATTTATAATGGTTAACAAAGATTTGGAGTGATAGAATGGAGGTTTAAACAGATCAAATGGAGGTTTCAGGAGGCTTAGAGTGACAAAATGGAGGCTTAGGATGATGGTGTAATGGTTAGAAATGATTAAATAGTGATCTAGAGGCTAAACGAATCCAACCGGGACAATTTTGGGTGTTCAGGAGGACAAATCCGCCCCTCTGCAGCAAAGATCAAGGCGTTGACAACAAAATCAGGGGCGTAGTCAGCAAAATCAGGGGCATGGACAACTTTCTGCAGTAAATCACAGGTGCAACCAGCAAAATTAGGGGCGTTGATAGCTTTCTGCAGTAAATCAGGGGCGCTGCCAACTTTCTGCAGTAAAATCAGGGGCACTGCCACCTTTTTGCAATAAAATCAGGGGCGCTGCCACATTTCTGTAGTAAAATCAGGGGTGCTACCGCCTTTCTACGGTAAAGTAGGGGGTGCTACTCCCTTTCTGCAGTAAGACAAAGTTTGGTTTTGATGGAAATGGCTATGGCAAGGATGCAAAATGATAAAGTAAGGCCAAAGTATCAAGAATTTGACAGATTTTTCATAAGAAAACACTTCAAGCAAGCACAATCCTATGATTAATATCAAGGGTATGGCAAGGCAAAGTCTTAATCTAGGATGCACAAGACTTCTACGGAGTCCTCGAAATACTCTAAGTACGTGAGGCACAACCATGAACACCAATTCGTCACAAGCGTGAGTTGGGAACCCCAGCGAGATACTGAAAGGCTCAGACCAACTCTTCACATCTATCTAGGTATCACCCTAGCTTTGACACTCCGCCAATTACGACGTGACTGGATTGGGGTACAACTTTTGTTCTCCCCCCTTTATATACCCCGCCGGTATGTGTGGTTGGAATCGTCCCTTGGGGTGATGAAATCTCCAAGCAGGTCCCACTAAAAAGAAGACACTAACCATTTCCAACTACTCCCCAGGCTCACATGAAGTGCAAGGGGAAAGCGAAAATAAATTAATGCCCCCTTGGGTAACACAAGAATAAACAATCACATCAAGCAATGCAATTTACTCCCTCTAATTAGACTATGTTCCAAAACAACAAGGATAATTTTTTGCAGATTTGATCAAATAAATGGCCCTGCAAATAAATGTTAATTGTCTTTTTCTTCGTTCTTGATCAATTATGCTCTAATATGCTGCAAAACGTTAGCAAAAAATACCAATATCCTTACAAAAACAATGTTAGAAGGTTATTACTTGACAACAACAAAAAACGAGAGCAAAAACAAAGCCAAAATGACTATTTTACCTTCCAAACTGTGCTGTTTTGGGGCGCTCCCACCTTTATGCAGTGAACAAGAGGGCGTTGCCGCCTTTCTGCGATAAGGCAGAGGGTGCTGCCACCTTTCTGCAATGGACAAGAAGGCGCTGCCGCCTTTCTGCAACAAGCTTTATCAGATTTTTAAGAAAAAAAAGAAAGTTGTGCCCCTCCCACTACAAGAAAAGTGTTAAAAAAACCTTCTAAATATATCCCTAATTGAACCAAACGTGTTAGAAGAAAATAAAACTTTCAGATGTGGGGCGCTGCCGCCTTTCTGCAGTGGCCAAGAGGGCGCTACCGCCTTTTTGCAGTAAGGTAGAGGGCACTGCCGCCTTTCTGCAGCAAACTTTATCAGATTTTTAAGAAAAAAGGAAAGTTGTGCCCTCCCACTGCAAGAAAAGTGTTAGAAAAACCTTCTAAATATATCCCTAATTGCAGCAAACGTGTTAGAACAAAATAAAGCTTTCAGATGTGGGACGCTGCCACCTTTCTGCAGTGGCCAGAGGGCGATGTCGCCTTTCTACAGTAAGGCAGAGGGCGCTGCCGCCTTTCTGCAGCAAACTTTATCAGATTTTTAAGAAAAAAGGAAAGTTGTGCCCCTCCTACTGCAAGAAAAGTGTTAGAAAAACCTTCTAAATACATCCCTAATTGCAGCAAACATGTTAGAAGAAAATAAAAATTTTAGATGTGGGGCGCTGCCGCCTTTTTGCAGTGGCCAAGAGGGCATTGCCACCTTTTTGCAACAAAATGGGGGCGCTGTCGTCTTTCTGCAGTAAGGCAGAGGGTGTTGCCACCTTTTTGTGACCTTTTCCTGCAAAATTCTTAACAAAAAGGGAGATTAAATGCAAGAACCCGTTTGTGGGTCCCACCGAGCATGCCAAAAATGTGAACCTAAGAATTTTATCCTACTCTAATGTGCAAAATAACTCAAAAATGCAAGTGATAAAATACTAAGGACACCTCAAGATTAGCCAAAAGAGTGATAAAACAAGAAGGAAAATGGACAAAACAAAATACAAATGATTTCACCTTCCTTGTTGTTAATGACTCCTTGATTGGCCATTGCTTGGGATGATTTTGTGTGCTCCTTAGATGATTTCTTGAGTGACTAAATGCAAGATTAAATGTGCAAAATGATTAAAAGAGATGGCTAGATGATGGCAAAGGATTGAGAATACAAATTGGCAGCATATAGTTATCCAATGGCTAAGTGTTGAAAATGCCCTTGAGGAGGGGGTATTTATAGGAGAACTTGAATTCTCTAAAGAATTCAACGGTCAAGATTGCTCCAACAAGGCCAAGATGAAGGGCTATGGTGGGTTGAGAACCCACAATCCCTTTCATCTTGACATGTGGATGGTGAAGTGGCCAAGAGGGGATGAGGTGTAAGTGAGGTGTCAAAAAGGTACATGAGGTGGAGGAAGGACATGCACCTTGGGGAGTGAGGAGATTTCCTCAAAAAGGGATTCCTTGTCCCCAAGTGGGAGTTAAAGGGACATATGAGGAATTTTGGAATTCCTCAAAAATCTACATGGGAAAAGGAAAGGTGGTTGGGGATATAAATGTGAATTAAATTCACATTCCTAGAATGATTTAGAGGATAAAAGGTGGGCTCCAAAAAGGTGGGACTTGGTCACATGTGGAGATTGTGACAAGTCCAAGGTTCTAGAAGCCTTGGAAGGATGGAATGTGAATTAAAAATTCACATATAAAGGAGGGGAATCTAGGACAAATAAATGTGAATTAAAAATTTACATGGGAAAGGAGGTCAATGCCAAAAGAAGGTAAATGCAAAGGATGGCTAAAAAGTGGTGCTAAATTTGGCTAATGACCTTGGTTAAGGTTGTGCAAATATTGGATTAGGCTAATTAATGAAAGATTAGAGGCAAGTGGCAAATATAGGAGGATGTGACATTAATATTTGATTAAGAGGATGCACATCATAATCATGAATTAATTAATTTAATTCAGATTAGGGCAAGGCTATGGAGGATGTGACAAGGAGAGAAAGTGAGGAATTTTAAATTGATTTTAAATCAAAAGGGGAAAAATGACCAAATTAAATAAATTGGCGAATTTATTTAATTTAGAGAGGAAGAGGGTGAAAGATAAAACGTTTAATTATTAAATCAAATATTTCACCAATATGAGATAAAAGGTATAATATTAATTTAATAAATTAATATTAATACGATAGACGAAAAGACAGTAAATTTAATCATATAGAAGTGATTAAATTTAGATGTCTACACCGGGAGACGATTTTGATTTTTGTTTCTAGTGTAATTAGGGAAAGTCCTCCTAAGGATGTCCTTGTAGTTGCTATTGTTGTTATTATTTGAAACTTACTTTTTCAGGGACAAGACTTCATTTTCTAGCCTTTGGACCATAGGATCTATAAAATTGGAGCTGGCACTAGGAGTGCTAACATTAGATGTTGTGGACCCTGATGCTTGCATCCTTATTTCTCTAGCAAGGATCATGTCATCCTCCAGGCTGGTAGCCAGTTGCTAAGCTACTTCGACATTGACAAGATTTTCCCTGCATAAGTAGAAACTCACTTTGGGTAGTTGTGTGTTGATGAAGAATCACTTTAGGTTATGATCCATCAACCTTGCATCATTTAGGATCTGCGTCACCAATTTATTAATTTTTTCCACAAATTCGCGCATGGGATCATGAGCTTCTTTGCGCACAGTGGTGAGTTGTGCCAATAAAGCATGTGAATCTTTAGTAGGTTTGAATCTTTCTTCAAACTTGGTGCGAAGAGAGGCCCAGTTGGTGATAGGGGCATTAGGAAAAGTAAAGAACTATTCAACTGCAATCCCTTGAAGGGATTCAATGAATAATCTTATAAAAATGTCTTCATGCTCAATGCTGAGAATGCCACAAACGATGTAGAATGCAGATATGTGCTCATCAGGATGTTTTCCATCACCTTGAAACTTTGGGAGATGCTTTCTGGAAACATGTGGCAGTTCGTGCTAAGGTACTGCCAAACGGAGGGGACCAAAATCATTTCCCCAAGGTCCTATAGGTGGTGTGGCCATAGCTGGTTGCACAACAAATACCTAAACGTGATGTCTATGGTAAATAGACCAAACACTTGGGAGAGGAGATCTTTGGCTATTTGAAAGGTAGCTTACAACACGTTGCAGTGGTGACCTTACTTCTGGAGGAGTAAATAGAAAATTACATTGCAACAACTCTTCAAAAAGTGAATCTGCTACTCCTTGAGCCCTCAATCCTCGTGTATATATCTGGTCCACTAGAATGTAGATCTCAATAAGATGGAGATTATAAAAGTAACAATATACAAAAGAACAATAAGAAATAGGAAACTTATCTACTTCAATCAAAAGCGTGAGGCTTAGATTGTGTATGTCGTTCCCTAACGGAGTCACCAAAAAACTATTGGGTGAAAATTATGTAATCAACTTTTCGATAGATTACACAACTAGGACTTCAACCACAACTATGTGAGATATAAATCTCCCCTCACAGAAAGGGGAGGTGCCCTTCTTACTACTGATAGAAGCTATAGTAAAACAAATAAAGTAATTACATAATGTACACGATACTCACGAAGTGGGGGGGTGTGTCACATTCATCCTTCTCTCTTTTTTCAGAGAAGATGTTTACAATGCTTCATTGTTGGAAGTTCTCAATTCACAATAACCTTAAATGTTCAACAAGTAGTAATACCAATACCTCTATCTTGTCAAACCAAAATGTGTGAACCCTTTTCCTAGTACCTACAAAACAACATGAATAAACAAGTTAAACAAGGAATTGCAAGTTAAAACAAGGATTCCCCATGAAATCCATTTACAACATTCAAACTAGGAAGAAAATATTAAAGAACACAATGTAAATGATAAAACAAAGATTGAATCCTGATTAGATATGCAAATTCATGATCCCATGGGGGAATTGGTGCCAATTTGATGTGAAAATTGGCCCTTTCCCAATTCCTATGATGCAAACTTGATGTGTTGATGAAGATTTGATCCACTTTCTTGACGTTGAAGAGTGCTCCAAGCTAAAATCTGCAAAACTTAACTATGATTCAAGAATGATTGATGAAATTTGATGGATATTTGGGCATGATAACTTTGCTCAAATTGTGGATGATCAAATGAGGATATGAGCTCTTTATTTATAGAATGCCAAAATGGATGAATGTCCAAATTTGAGCAATGTGGGACTAACATTCATCTAATGGTATGATGCCACTTGTCAATCTAGGAATGGATGAAGCATGTGCTAGATTTGGGGTTTGTGCCAATAAATGCATAATTTTGAATTTCAAATTTGTTGAAATGACATGTAAGAGGGAAGGGAAAATAAAATAAATGCCACTTGGCTCAAGGCAAAGGACATGTAAGATGAATTTATTGCCTTGTTGGATGTACATGTTGACTTGGAATTTTTGAATTCAAATTGAGAGAATATTCCAAAAGATGCCTTGTGAGGAAAATAGAGATTTAATAAATGAATTAAATCTATTTTCATGTGCAACTTGCATTATCTAGAGGATGGGACATGAGATGAGATTAAATTAATCAAGGGTTAATTAATTTAATAAGAAAGGTTAGATGATGTGAAATATTTGACTCAAATTTATGGATTTATTTAAATCAAATAAGAGAGGAATATGACAAGAGATTAATTAAATAAGGATTTTTATTTATTTAATTAAAAGAGATGGTGTTAGATTAAATCAAATAAGATTT
Organism: Sequoia sempervirens; assembly: GCA_007258455.2. Taxonomy (NCBI): domain Eukaryota; kingdom Viridiplantae; phylum Streptophyta; class Pinopsida; order Cupressales; family Cupressaceae; genus Sequoia; species Sequoia sempervirens. The sequence goes on along the minus strand of VDFB02277117.1, from coordinate 48,781 downwards.
TAATTTATTTAATTTAATGAACAAACTTTATAGATTTAATCAAATAAATTGATTATTTAATTAAATAGGGATAATTAGATCAGATGGATTGATTTAATTAACAAAAGAGATTGACTTAATTAGATAAAATGATTTATTCAATTAAGAGAGGAATATTGATGAATTTAATCAGATAAGGAGATTTGATTAAATGGTTAGACCAAGGGATGATTCAGGAAGAAATGATGTTAGTAAGTTAGGATCAAATGCACAATGTCAATCAGTATATTTTACTTATCTACATTTTGCCCCTCTTTGAAGCAATTCACTCATTGCGTTGGTTCAAAGAATAATGATCTCGATCACAGCCAAATTTTTTTGATATTTTAAAAACTTGCCCCACTGTTGCCTAGCGGAAGAGAATATACCAGTATAATGCCCCCTCAAGAGATTGGATGAAAATTCAAAATTTTGGGTGATCTCGCAAAAAAAAGATAATAAATGCCCAATAGGTCGGAAAGGGCTTTGGGAGGCTAAAAGTGTGTCTAAACACAATAAAAAAATGAAAAACAAGCCTCAATTAGACAAAAACAGGTTCAGGGGTCCAAAACCCTAGCAGGACAGCCATTCAGGGTTAAAAAACCCTAATTTTCATGCTTAAGTGGGGCCCAAGGGGTCACTTTCAAGTCATTTTCACACACCTCGGCTAGCAACCTTGAGATTTTAGCTCTGACTCTTCGGTGATATGGCACAACGATAGCTTCCCCTACACATCATTGATCAAGTTCAGACGTACCAGCGGCCACCTAGCATCGGGGCACCGGTATGTGGTCCCTATTCGAGCTCCATCTTTTCATTTGATGCTTTAATTAATGCTTTAAAGGAGTGGCTCACTTGCAACAACACTATATAGCACTACTTGGCATTCAAACTGTGCCGCATGGTGCTATTTTGCACTACAGTGGTGCAGTTCAGAGTTTAAAAACTTTGACGCTGAGCTCGGGATTGGCGGGCCGGTTTGAAGAATTGTGATGTAGCGTCGCCCATTTCATGAAAACTGCGACGTTGGAGGGGAAAGTGCGCGACGACAGTGCCATATAGCTCTTTTTGGGCTCTAGCATCGAAGTTTGATTAAAATCAAACTATGAAGCCATCACAAACTGTGCCACTGGGGAAGTTTTTGGAGCGCTCAATAAAAAACTTTTCAAAAATTTTAACACATTGATATTCCTTGATGCAGGATGCGGCGAGGGAGCTCTACTCTAGGGAGCACCAGTCGTGAGATTTGGCTAGTGTCTTGCGAGACCTAAGCGAAAGGGACCAGGATCGACTCAAGGTTGCGGGGTTGTGGCATATTGCATACGCGGTGCCTGTGCGCACTCACCTAGGGATGTTGTCAGCACTGGCCAAGAGGTGGCACAACGAGACGTTGTTTCATCTCCTCACTAGCGAGGCTACCATCACTTTGGAGGACTTTTGGTGTATTATTTGATTGCCAATTCATGGCTGACAGACAATTTTTGATATGGACAAGGGGTGCGAGGCCTGTTGCATGGTCCTCACCACATGGGACATCATCTTTTGTGAGGGATAGATAGAGATAGAGTGATACAGAGTCATAGCACCTCCCTATCATTAGGTGGTTGCAGCTATCATCTCGGGTCTTGTTGCCCCAAGTAGATGAGGGTGATACTTCAGTCCCGGCTGGGGGTATTGTTGGGAGCAGATGGTCCGAGACATGCTGGTTCGTTTTGCATGGGGGCCTGTTCTTCTAGCTTCGCTTTATAGGGACCTCCATGAGTAAGTCTATATGGATGGCAGAGCGCTGGAGGCTGGGGTGAATTTACTTCATGTCTAGGCATGGGAGCACATTTCTGTGCTATGTGCACGTGTCGTTCTAGTTTTGATGGGGGCAGACGATGCCCTCATGGCACAATATAGAGGTGATGTGTCCTTTACACACACTGGTGAGCACAGGATCCCCTACTAGAGGTGGGTCTTAGATGAGATGCTAGTTTTCACTTGGTGACCATACCTTGGTCGGCCTAGATGGGCCAATGATGCTGATCAGCTATTTTATTGCCACCAGGATTGGTATATGTAGGGGCGAGAGCATACTATGATCGAGAGGTACCTGCCCGAGCACGTGCAACATCAATTCAAAGAGTCGCAGGATCAGCCTGATGATGACTATGTAGCCGTCTTTACTCGCAGCATGACACAGGTGTCATGGAGACAGTACATTCCTACCTCAGAGGAAGTTGACAGTTTTAGGCACTTGGTAGCTAGACCGTGGGCCTATGATCAGGGTTTAGCAGATCTCGGCACCATTTAGGCCTACAGGGACTGGTTCTGACCTCCACTTTGGTTGATTATTCCAAGTGATGACCCAAATTTGCGTAGAGTTAGAGGCAGAGGGGGAGGACAAGGATAGAGGTTTGAGATTAGACAGGATCCACTAGTTGTGCCTCTAGTCTCGCCAGGTCATGGAGATATACACATGTAGGATCAGCAGCAGGAGCCACCACAAGGCAAGGATCAGCCTCGGGTGCAGCCACATGTGCAACCATATGGACAGGCAAACGCTCGAGATGCGCTGATTGCACAGTTGCAGGCCCAGGTCCAAGCCGTGATCACCGAGAAAGATTAGACAAGGGCCAAGAGAGAGCAGCTCAGAGCAGAGAGAGATCAGGTTGTGCAGTAGAGACAAGTTGCAGAGCTATAGGCAACCTTTGAGCTAGGCCGGAGGCAGCAGATAGAGAGTATGACAGCCTCCTCCCAGGGTACAGTATCAGTTCGGTCCTATAGGGATGCCATCCGAGAGGTAGAGTATTATCTTCGGTCCTATCACGAGGTTGTACCTAGAGCAGAGTGGGTCCTAGAGTACTCAAAGCGGGCTAGCCATAGACTAGCAGAGGGTCATGGTGACAAGGGCAAGGGCAGCATTCACAGACACCAAGCCTAATCGAGATGTTATGATACCTTTTTGTGATTTGTGGGCTCATTTTTGATAGCCTGATGGACCTTTTGTACTGATTGACATATATGTGCAATGATCTGATTTATTCTTTGTACTATGACAGTGACATTATTGATGATATATATATGAGTCGATGATGATTTTGATGCGATGTATCGTGCTATGAATGCATTTATTTCTGATGATGCATGCGTTATGATTATGACTAATAGATTTATATTATGCTAACCTATGATATGATGTGCAATGATGTTATCTATATGATGATCTATTTATGATAATGCAAATGAGATGATCGATATGTGATGTGGATTTTAATATGATCTATGATGTTCATGTGAAATGATATGTGACCTATATTTGTTTATGGATGCATATATGCTTTGCTTATAATGAATTTTGCACATTTATGCCTATGTGGAATGATTTATGCAGTAAATGATTTATGATGCTATTTATGAGATGATATGGGTGATGAAATATGAAATGCAATGGTTGTGATATGATGCAAATGAAATGGTGTTAATGCATAATGAGATGGTTTTATGAGATGCTTAGAATAACAAATGTTACTATCCTAAACGTAATAAATGATGATGTAATGTATGCAATGCAAAGTGATATGAGGATGCAATGTTATGTTAATGTAAAGTGATGATGCCATGATGTTTATGCAAGTATGTAAATGAATTAAATGCTTCTATGCCTATTGTGTGTGATTATGCAAAAAATGATTATGAAATACTTTTTTTTGCACGATGATTTATATGATAGGTGGTAATGTGAAATGGTTATAAAATGAAAATGAATGTTATGTGATGATTGATATAATGCCATGCGATGCAATGTAATGGGTGAAATGCAATGACATGGATGCACCTATCTATGAAGAATGTTTATGATAACCTGTTTATATGATGATTAAAATGCAATGCGTACGTTTCCTATATGATATGTTTATGCAATATGTTAATGATTTGTGGATGCAGGATCGATGACGATGATGGTAATGATGATCAACTATCATAGTACCTTGTTAGTGCGGTTAGTAAGAAAAAAAGAAGTCATTTCAACAAGACATAAGATGATGAAAATGTAAATGATGATGATGATGATGATTACTTGCCAAGGAATTGGGATTTTCAAAGGGCCAAATTTTCTTATGTTTGATAACACACGTGGTAAAATGCATCAAGGTATAGAAAAGTGTTGTACCCAGTGAGATGGAATTGGACTTGAAAATCAAATAGGAGTATTCTTGTTCACACCTGACATACAAAAAACCTTGCTAGGATGCCCTTCAGAAGTTTCAGGCACCTCAGACCAAAACATGGAAAGGTAAACCTATCCATGCAATAGTCAACAAGTTTCCCTAGACCTTTTCCATACATACCTAACAAAGCAAGTATTCACCAAGGTTATAATTCAAGAATGTCCAACAAGCATAGCAAACAAAAGATAATGATCGTTGCCCCATTCCTATTTCTCTAAATCCTCTGTTTTTGGATATCATCAAGACGTCCTTGGAATAAACACGGAATAAGATAAGTCAAAAGATAAAAACCAAGTAAACAAACAACTTGATGCTCTTCAATACTACTAACCAAAAGAGAATGTGTTTTCAAGGATAAGAACTGAAGCTATTGCCAAAAGATAATGCCCATTGTAGGAAGGATACATCCTAGGACATGTTAGTGGATGGAAACATGTCATTTCGTTTATCCAAAGTGTTCTAAGGGATGATTGATATGGGACTGATTGGATGATGAATTACCAATACGAAGAGATGACCAACTTGCTTATGCACTGACCTAGACTTAAGACTTGACGTTTGGAGTTCTACTTTTAATCTGCTAGACTTGTTTCTAACTGTTTCACCAAAGGTTGATAATGACGATCAGTTTATTATGAGATGGTGTTATTGTGGGTGCAAGCGAGATGAGATAGATAAAATTTTCAAATATTTGGATGTTTTGCAATGTTTTGAGGCTATTTTTTTTGGGTTTTTTGAGGTTTTACAAATGTTTTGATTTTTGATTTTCCAATGTTTTTGGGATTTTTTGAGATTTTGACCAAGAGACTAACCTACGGACCTATCCTAGGGGTCTCGAGGGCTAATCGACAGATGAGCCTTGCCTACGTTATACGCACAGAGACCACATAGTTTGACTGACAACTTAACTGATTTATAGATGATGATATACGTGATGAGATGTTAACTTATTATGACGAACTCCTAAAGGACTGACCGAAGTGTCTTGGGGGATGATCAAAGATCAACCTTGCCTACGTTCAAGCTCAGAGATGATGCAGTTCGACAAGATGACTCTATTTTTTGATTTTTTGAATTGACTTTTTGACCTATTTTTGGATTTTGTGCTTGTCTGATGTTTTTGGATTTTTTTCTTTTTAGGATTTTAAGAATATACACGAATCTGATCCGATAAGAACATGCCCCTAGCGTGATGTAATAGACTACTTTGATAAAGGCAAGACAGACTGACCTTGAGGATGGGCCGAGTAGTACTAGGAGGAATCATGATACGAACACAGGACTAAGCTATGGTGTGGATGTGAGTGGATGAGTGATGGATGGAGACCTAAATAAGATGGATGATGGAAGTGAAATAGATGGATGATGTCAAACAAGCCATAAAAATCCTGGTGGATGGAAGGTGCTTATTTATGCAAGGCACTTGTTTTCCAGGTTTTCACCAAGGTACTTGCCCAAAGTGCCACCAAAGTGGTTTTCACTTAGAGGATGATTTTTTTCTTTACTGTTTTCAATCATTTTTCTGATTTTTTTTGGATTTTTTGCTTTTTTGATTTTTTTTATTGTCACCAAGACGCCTATTTACCAGGTTTTCATCGAAGTGACCATTTTTTAAGACTTTTTTCAGATTTTTTGGATTTTTTGGTTCTATACCTTGAAAGATTTAGGCATAAATTTTTTTGAGATGGGAGCTATTCATGGGCTCCTGCAGAGGTTCCCCTTCGGGTGTTGATAACTGATATGCCCTTGATTTGTACCTTGTCATGATGACGAATGGTCCCAGCTAGTTGGGTTCAAATTTTCTTTTGCTGCTTGGGTTTGGGACATTCTTCTGATTTTCTTTCAAGACCAGCTCTCCAACTTGGAACATCTTGCTTCTGATTTTCTTGTTATAGCTCCTTTTGAGTCTATTCTGATAGACTTGCAAATGATTCAAAGCATCAATATGTCACTCATCTAGTAGCTCTAGCTCGTTTAATCTTGACACTCGGTAGTCTTCATCAGTGATGAGGTTTTGTAGTGATATTCTGAGGGATGGGAACTCGATCTCAATGGGGAGTACTAATTCTAATCCATAGACCAAGGAGAAGGGGGTGGCGTCGGTGGGTGTGCGGATGCTAGTTCAATAGGCCCAAAGGGCGGGATTAAGCTGCAGATGCCAGTTACGACCTACGTCATTGACTATTTTCTTGAGGATTTTCAAAATAGTTTTGTTTGTAGCTTCTGCTTGGCCATTGCCTTGGGGATAGTACGGGGTGGAGAAGCGATGTTGGGTTTTGAATTTCTTGCACAAGTCGTGAACATCCTGATTCTTGAATGGTGTCCCATTATTTGAGATAATGGCTTGTGGGACACCATAGCTGCATATAAGATAGTTTAGAATGAACTTTGAAATCTACTTCCCAGTTATATACGTCATGGGTATGGCCTCCACCCATTTAGTAAAGTACTCATTTGTGGTTATGATGAATTTGTGTCCATTGGATGAGGTGGGTGTGATTTTCCCAATGAGATCGAGTCCCCACTGCGAAAAGGGCCATGGTGTGACAATAGGATGAAGCTGTTGAGATGGAGCATGGATGGGGTCCCCATGCTGCTGACATTGTAGACACCTTCTAGCATGATCATGTGCTTCTCGTTCCATTGTGGGCCAATAATACCCCATCCTCAGCAGTTTCTTAGTGATGGTCATTCCACTCGAGTGTGAACCACAGATACTGTTGTGAACTTCGATTAAAGCGGTTAATGCCTCCTTAGCATTTAAAAAGAGCAATAAGGTACCTTCTATGCTTCTACGATATAGGGTATCACCTAGGATGACAAATCTGGATGCCTTTTTAACAAAGGTTCATTTTAAGTTTGATGGCAGGTCAGTGGGTATGGATCCTATGTGAAGATATGTGTAGATGTCATGATACCAAGGATCACTAGACCAACAATTTTGCACATGAATTCTGATTCTAGTACCTCGAATCGAGGCACGAGAAGCTGCTCAATCAAGAATTCATATTTTGGAACATTATGAGGGATGTCTAATAGGGATCCAATTGTTGCCATGGCGTCTGCTACTCTGTTGTTGGTTCTAGGAATCTGCTCAAATGTTATTTCAATAAAAATATTCTTTGAGAGTCTCCACCAATTTCTTGTATGAAGTGAGCTTGTCATCCTTGGTCTGATATTCATTATTGACTTGATTTATGATCAAGAGTCTCCATACACTTTGAGAGCCATGATGTTCCACTGCACTACTATCCTGAGACCTATAGTGAAAGTATCGTATTCCACGATGTTGTTGGTGCAAGGAAATGCTAGTTTGTATGACCTTGGTATGCAATCCCCTTGTGGGGTGATGAAGAAGACACTAGCTCTTGATCCGTGCTATGTGTATGAGCTATCGAAGTATAGTTTCTAGTGGTCAGCTACATTGAGGTTAAAAATGGATTCATCTGGAAACTCTGAGACAAGAGGATTCTCAGAATAAATAGGTGCTTTTGCTAGTTGATCTGCAATAACTTGGCCCTTAATAACTTTTCGCTCTACATACTCGATGTCATTCTTTGATAGTATCATCACCCATTTTTCCATTCTTCCTGTGAGCATTGCCTTTGATAATAGATAGTTGAGGGGGTCAATTTTGGCGATGAGCTTTATCTTGTGTGCCAACATGTAATGTCTAAATTTTTGTGATGCAAACACTACTGCGAGGCATGCTTTCTTGATGAATGAGTAGTTTAGCTCATGCTCGACCATTGTTCTACTGATCTAGTAGATAGCCCTTTCCATTTTGTTTTCATCATGCTGAGCTAGTAGAGCTCGAAGGGCTGCTGCTGTTACTGACACATATAAGATCAATGGCTTTCTTGGGATGGGTGGCATTAAGACTGGTGGTGTCAATAGGTATTCCTTGATTTTGTTGAATGCCTCTTCACATTTTGTATCCCATTTGCACACTACTCCCTTGTGAAGTAGGTGAGAATATGGGTTCTACTTGTCTGCCAGTTGTGCTATGAATCTTCTAATGGATTGGAGTCTGCCTTGGAGGCCTCTCAATTGTTTTAATGTTTTTGGTGCTTCCATCTCAAGGATTGCTTTTACTTTTGCTAGATCCACCTCGATACCCCTCATGGACACTATGTATCCTATAAATTTACTTGATTGTATGCGGAAGACACACTTCTTGGGATTTAGTCTGACTTTTTCTGTCAAAGATAGCACTTAGGGTTGCTATGTGATCTTTTCTCTTTCTTGACTTAGCTAGAATGTCGTCAACATAGTCTTCGACTATTTTATGAATCATGTCATGGAATATCAATGTCATGGCCCTTTGATATGTTTCTCTTGCATTATTTAGGCTGAATGGAATCATGTTCTAGCGGTAAGTTCCCCATGGACAAGTGAAGGCTGTCTTGTGTTGATCCTCTTTGGCTATCATGATTTGGTTGTATCTTGAAAATCCGTCCATTAGTGACAACATCTCATGTCCCGCTGTCATGTCTACTATCATGTCGATGTTTGGAAGCGGGAAATCATCTTTTGGACATGCCTTGTTCAAATCTTTGAAGTCTGTACAGATTCTAATGGCTCCATCAGGCTTTGAAACAAGTGCCAAATTTGACACCCATTCTGGATAATCTATTGGTCGTATGAATCCTGCATCTAGTAGCTTTTTTAGCTCCATTTTGACTAATAGAGCAATCTGAGGGTACATTTTTTGAAGCTTTTGTTTGATTGGCTTTGCTTTTGGATACACTGCTAAGTGATGAACCACAGTCTCTGGATCAAGCCATGGCATGTCAGCATAACTCCATGCGAAGTTTATTTTTCTTTCCCTTAGGAATGCTGCTAGGAGTTCTTGCTCTTCTGATAGTAGTGATTCTACGTAGAATGTGATATGTGGGGTTTCCTTTGTTCCTAGGTTGATTGGATTGCATTTTTCAGCAATGACTACTAACTTTTCCTGATGAATAGCTCTTAGAGGAAGATTGAATCCTTCATCCTCGGGTGCCTGAGAGAGGTTTTCACCATTGCATATGTCCTTTCTTTTTACTTTTTTCTTGTCAGAGAGTGCCACAATGTGGTTTTCACTCAAGGACTTGGATGTGATTCTAAGTTTCTCACTTTTACAACTGAAGGATTCAATCGTTTCCCCATAATAGGCATGTGTGTCCAACTCCATTATAAACCCTGCCTTATGATCCCCATCTGGAATGTTATCCCTCAATCCCATGAATTTTGAGAGTGCCTCATCATTTTTGAATGTATCAAGAATTGGTGGTCCTCGTTGGTTGTAGTTGATGAGTTGGGGATATACTAAGTGGATCTCATGATTTTGATGGTCTGTTTCAAAGGATAGGGTACTAATCATGCAAAGAGTGGTATCCTCGAATAGCCTAGGTAGATTGGTCATGGTATCCTCATCATTGCTACTACTACAGACATCGGTTATATCAAAAGTATAGTTGTCTAGAACACGACGTGTGGATATTGGTAATCTTAGTTCTGCTACAGTTGGCTGATGAGGTTTATTAACCATTCTAATTGGAGGACTTATTCTCAGAGGGGTACATCTAAGGCCAAGATTTGTTATGGGTCGCATCTCTAGCATGATAGGTATTATGAGCCCATTGCCATTTTGTCCCAGTCTTTGATTTCTATCGTAGCCCATTGCAAGAATCATTTGCAGACCCTTGCTTCTGTAATCCATGGATAATTTAGGTGCTGGTCTTTCATCTTGATATAGCATATGTGATATATTTTCCTCAATAACTTCCTGGCCAAGGTTTCCCTAGCTTGTGAATTTGGGATAGTCTTCAGGAGATGTTTGTGATGTGGAAGCTTGGTTTTCTTGTGGATGTCCCCATGTTCTAGGAGATTGTGGTAACTCTCCTACCACAAAAGCATTGTTAGGGAGCTTGTAGCTTCCACAACCGTCATCCTGGATGATGAGATTGATGTCAGAGATGGTAGGAATGGTGGGAATGGCAGGTGTCTCTGTCACAGAAGTGGACGCGAGAGTGGCGGGGTCGATGTATGGTGTGGATGGGCCCTCATTATTTTTTGGTACTTGGGGGATTTTGTAATATTTTTCTTCAAGATTTTTGCAATATGAGAAAGGCTCAGGATCTCCATGGATGGTAACTTCTTGTCCATTATGTGTAAATTTCACACATTGGTGGAAGGTTGATGCTATGACTTTCATCGCATGGATCCATGGGAGTCCTAGGAGGATATTGTATGGCAAGTCAAGGTCCAATACCTGACAGGTGGTTTCCATGATGGTGGGACCTACTTGAATAGGGAGTTTGATTGTGCCCTGAGACACTTTTTGTTGGTCATCATATGTTCTTATCATGATGCCCTTTCCTTTGTCGATAGAATCTTCTGATATTTTCAACTGCTTGATGAGGCTGAGAGAATAGATATTCAAACCTGCACCTCCATCCACCAAGAGCCTTTTGAATTTTATTTTATTTACTATGGCTTCCAAGTGAATTGAATGGTTGTGAGATGGTTGGGTGGGGAAATCTTGGTCAGAGAATGTAAGAATATTAGGCGTAATGATATTTCTAACCATGGTTTAGAATTGCTCTGCATCAAGATCTACGGGGACAGTGGATGAGGCTAATGCTTCCTCAAGGATCTTCCTATGAGCTGATGATATTTTTAACAACTCCATGATGGAGATATGTGTTGGCATTCTCTTAAGTTGATCTAGGATGTTGTAGCCATTAGGAATGGATCTAGATGCAGGGACTCTGTTTGGTTGGGATGATCCTGCGATGGTTACTTTTCCGCCTCTTGTGGTGACTCCACAATCTTCGGCATGGGCGCCTTTGATAGTGATGACCATGCATTCTTCATTTAGGGATGCAACGACTATTTCATACACATGATTTACATTTCCCTTCCCTTTTTCATTTTTATTCCCTTTGTTGCCGTGATTTGGCATTGGATTCGTGTATATTTTAAGATCTTGATTTCCTGTAGGTTGTTCCACGTTTATGATTTTCTTATCGATGAGATCTTGGATGATGTTTTTGAGTCTCATGCAACCATTTGTGGTGTGGCCTTTGATTTTATGGAAATCGCAAAGTTGATTCTCGTTATACCAAGGAGGTTTGACATCCAGTTCTTGGTAATTCTCAAATGTAAGAGACTTGATGAGTTTTTCATCGATCAATTTTTTCATTATGTCCTCAAGTGGTTCCCCCAAAGTGGTGTATTTTTGTTTGGGATAACTTTTGCGTTGAGGTGGGCCCCTTTGGTCATTGAGATTATTGATGGTTGGATTATTGTTGTGCGGTTGGTATGTTGTGTGATGAGTGTTTTGGTGTTGTGTTTGGATTTATGGTGTGGGTGTATTTTGATGAGGAGCACTAATGACCACCTTGGAATCAATGACACCATCATTAGTAACATTTTTGTTCCTTTCCCACGTACGAGGTTTTTCATTGTAATTGGATGGTGGGCGGTTGTTTTGTTGTTCGCGGTATGATGTTGATTCCGTGGGTTGAGTCATAAGGGCTCTTTCAATGCTGAGCGCCTTGGAGATCAATTGATCATATGTGGTGATGCCCTGAACCTTGAGATGAAATTCCAAGTGGCCTTCAAGGTTGGCTATGATGGTGCAAACTTGTTGTTCTTCTGGCATGGTCCACTTGTTCCGATTGGCCTTGGATCGCCATCATTGTAGGAATGAGGCGAATGATTCACCCTTTCCTTGTTTTAGAGCTGAGAGTTCTTCGAGACTAACATCCATTGCAATGTTGCATGCATAATTTTTAATAAATGCGTCCCTAATTTCTTGGAATTTTTTAATGCCTAAAGGTAAGCGAGAGAACCATTCTATAGCATGGCCTGCCAAGCTCCTAGGAATTAGCCACATTAGATAAGTATCGTCATATGTGACCTCCATGCAATGAACCCAGAATTCCCTAATGTGATCTTCAGGGTTTCCCATCCCTCGATATTTGTCAAATTTAGGGATCTCAAATCCCTTAGGGAATAGTTTCATTACTAAGCTCCTATCAAATGGACAGGGACACAAGTTTCTTTGTGTTTTGGTTGTTTGCCCTGATTAAAGGGCGAGCACTTGTTGTGAGAGCAACCTGAGTTGTGTCATCACATCATTTTGGGGATTAAGAGGTGGGATGAAAGTGTTTTGGGTTGTTTCAATCATGGGTTGGATGGGTGGTTTGGTCGGTGTGTTGTTTGATGTGTTGTTCAATGGTATCTATATGTTATGTCGAGCTAGGTAGGCTTCCACCTACTTTTGTATGAACATCATTTGTTTTTGATGCACTAAGATGTGTGCTTGTTGTTGCACTTGTTGTTGGCCTGCAAATTCTGCTACTTCTTGCTACTCTTGGTATTGCTTTAATGCTTATTTATATGCCTGCAATTGCACTGCTTGTCTTTGTGCAAGAAGTTGTGCTTGATATTGGGCTTGTTGTGCCTGATATTGAGCTTGCACTTGAGCTTGTGCTGCTTGTGTTTGGGCTTGTGCTTGTGTTGCTTGTTGTTGCAATAGAGTTTGCGTTGGAGCAGCCTTTTGTGCTTGTAATGCTTGCAATGCCTGCGTGGCTTGGGTGGCTTGTTGTTGTTGTAATAACGCTTGAGATTGTTGCACTTGTAAGACAACTTGTGTTGCTTGGGTGACTTGTGTAGCTAGTTGTTTGGCTTTTTGTTTATGAACTTGTTGGTATCCTCTTTGGAAAGCAGCTTGCAATGTTGCGTCGTATTGGCTTGATGTTGTAGAAGTTGGTGGTGGTGGATTTGGAATGGTGTTCGTGAGGGTGGTATTGGTGTTTTGTATGATGGATGGTGTTGTTGATGTGATTGGTCCTTGAGAGACTATGCTTTGTGATGTTAAGGGGGTGTTTGATGATGATGCTTGTGCATTTGTCATATGTTGTTGTGATATCAACGACAAATTTTGGGTGTTTGGTATAATGCTTTGATTGATATTTGGGATGTTGTTTTGATCGATACTTGGTAGAGGGGGAATCCCTAAACTAAGGAGTGGTGTGGATGATAATGGCGATGGTGGGAGAGGTGGAAATGTAAGGGGTGTTAGTTGTTGTGAAAATTTCGTGGTGTCGAATATGCCCCTTGGTCCGAACATATCTCCCTCTTCTTGCAAATTTGTGAGAAGAGGTGTTTGAGGTGTTGCGTGAAAAAATGATGATGATGGATCATGATGGAAGGTGAGAGGAACATTTTTGTGTAATGGGTTTTGGGGTATATTTTTTTCCAAGGTGGTGTTTGCATCCAAGTTTTGATTATTAACAAGGGGGTGTGCTTGAAGAGCATTGAGAAATGCATTTCCCTTGTTAACGTTGAGTTGGGTTGGAGTAAAAGATGTCGTGATTTGTGGAATTTTTTGCATGATTTTTTGAGATGAGGGTGTAGATGAAATGGGAATGGTGGATGAGATTGGAGGAAAAGATGTCTCTACTATAGTACTCACATCAAAATCCAAAGGTAACTTGGCCCCATGTTTTTCCAGCTCAAGCATGTATAACGAAGGGTTGAGCCTCATCATGATGTTGATGATTCTATGGTTATCTATATTTTGGAGCATTTCAGTCATTTCCTCGTGAGACATTCCAAAGGTAAGGTCCTCTCCTTGGTTTTCTTCTTGCAGATTTTGCAATGATGAGAGGGTCAAAGGATTACTTGATTCAGCCAGATTCATTTCTGCATTTTTTTGGCTAAGATCACTTGAAGGGGGTGTTTCTTTGTTGGCTTCCATACTATTCATGTATTGAGATCTAGTTAGAACCATAAAACAAGGATCAATTTTTGGGAATATGGGAGATGAATCTCTTAATTCTTTGGATCGATCTTTATTCTATGCCCAAAGTAGAAATTTTTAGGGTGTCTTGAGGATCAAAGGTGATGATATGATGATGATGTTAGGGATGGATGATATGTATGTTATGATCTTTTGGTAGGTCTTGAAGGAGATACTAGGCTTTTAGGACTTGCAGATTTTGATTTTGATTTGATTTTTGGATTTGGGATTTTGTCCTTGATTTTGATTTTGATTTTGATTTTGAACAAAAATACCTTAAGATGCTGGATGATGATTTGAGTATGTGTAGGGAGAAGGATTCATCTACCCACACCTATTCAAGATGATAATTTAGCTAAGCATACGAAGAAGGATGCATCTATGTATACTAAGCTAAACAAGATGATTTTGATGACTTTGACTAAGCATATACAAAAGGATGCATCTACACATACCTAGCCAAAAGGTGATTTTGATAATGTTTTCAAGGATTTAGTCTCAAAGATTTGATGTTGTTTGATTTTTCCAAAAAGCCTAGCATTTAGGGATGATTTCAAGATTTTCCAAAAGGTGATGATGAGATGATTTTGTTTTGATGTTTTGAAGGGTGGATGAAAAGATTTTGATTTGCTTTGATCCCTAGATGAATCTAAAAAGGACACTTTGTTTGTCTAGACCTAGGTATTGAAGAACATGCAAATGCTTCCTAGAGACCTTTATAACCAAAGGATGACTCAATTTGCACATAAATTTTTAACCAATGATTTTCGTTTTGGAATTTTTCAAGAATCATGAGGCTTCAACACATATGAAAATTCATTTTGTTTATCTTTGCTTAATGGCTTCATTTTACCAAAAACACTTTCTTTGATTAAATTTTCAAACTAAGGTGTCCAATGTCTTAGTTTCTTCAAACCCCACAAGATATGTTATGTGGAAATTTGATGAACCTAAGGCAAGGGTTTTCCTATTGTTTACTTAAGGAGAAAAATTGAGATATAATCCAATGTTTAGAAACGTCTAAGGAAGTGAATCCCAAAGGAAAACAATAACATATGGATTGAGTCAATTGTATTTGTCTTCAAAAGGGTTTGAAATTTGGATGAGGTTCAAGTGTTTGTTTCCATGGTGTTTTTGATCAAGCAATGCATTTTGTAACCCAAGAATAAGTACAATCCTATGGATGTGTAAGACAATATTTGTTGGATTCCCACTTGGACAAGTCCAGCTACGCTTATCTTTAGCGAATGGTTAGATTCTTGACCCCACTGGCTCCCCTCCATGACACTCACTTATATGGGGTAGCCAAGCATCAACACCCATGAAACTCCCATGACATGTTTTGCATTTCTACTAAAAGACTATAAAAGTGTGGGGTGGCTTCAAAACGACCGTTCTTGCACCAACAAATAGATTAAAAGATTTTGGAAAATTCTAGCACATGGGTTTTAATAAGGACTTTCCATTTGTAGAGATTGACCCATACGACAAGAGTCCCCTTTCAAATCCATCTTGTCAGAATCAACCGCGTGATATTAGCGTTTCTTCCAATATCCACATTTATATCCCGGTTGGAAATACTCTTGGCTTTAGAGTGTTACCGGTTGAGTCGTTCCCTTTGGTGAGTACTTTTTCCCCAAGGCAAGACCTCTAGGATAAACAAAAGCGAATGAAGAACACTATTCATAACTTGATCAATCCTTGTTGGCAACAAGGAGAGAGAATATACGCAACAATGCTCCCACTCACACTCGCACAAGATATTGTTCAATTTTAAACCCAAATGAAGTGTGGAGGTGATTGCTTTGTCTCACCCTAAAGTCACGAAAAAGGCCTTTTGATTCTCAGGGTCGCTATAAAGCAAGAGAGAAGCACATACATCCCTTTTCAATGGCTTTAGTTTAAGTAAGCTTTCACAAAAAACAAAGTTGCACTTGTTTTTTTTTAATCCACAAAGCAAAATGTGAATTCTTTTTAAGCACCAAAACACAAGTGGAAGATACCTTGTTCATTTGTTAATCCAAGAAACAAAATCTAGTAAGTTGTGATCCTAAAGTTTGTTTTAGCCTTTGCAAGAAGAAATTGAAAAATTATTTTTAAGCCCAAACGAAAATTAGTGTCCTAAAAATGAAAGGATAACAATTTCGTGAAAAAGTGTTAAGTGAACACTAAAGTGTTTAAAAACACTTTGATTTGATGAAACATCTTCCTCATGCTTCTCCCTTCTTTGTTTTCGATTTCCAACCTACAAGGAAGAAAAACCAGTCAGATTTTGGAAAATACAGAAATTAAAAAATAGAAAATAGAAGACAAATTAATCATAAATCAAAAGCACGTGCTAAACTTAGATTTTCCCTTTTTACTGTCTTCCAACGTCGCAACTCGTAACTGCGTCGCAGTTTGATTTCCTAGCGGTGCCCTCACAACGCCGCTTACCAGTCAGCGTCACTCTGTGTCGAGACAAAGAGCTCAACTGCGTCACACTTTTCACCCAGCGTCGCAGTTTCCTTCCAGCATCGCAGTTTTTAAAATTTTGAAAATTCTTGCAAGTCAACGAGTCTAGCGACGGAGTTAGAAATTCAAATATTTTGGCAGGACAAGTCCAGAGTCACAGTTTTAGTTTAGAGTGGTGCTATATAGCGACGCTGAGCTCCCAGTGTTGGAATTTTTTGTGTTAGTGAAAATGCATAAATTTTAAGAAAAGATGAGAAAGAATGATATCATGCCCTCCTTCTAGCACCAAATGTGTGAACCCTTTTCCTAGTACCTGCAAAACAACATGAATAAACAAGTTAAACAAGGAATTGCAAGCTAAAACAAGGATTCCCCATGAAATCCATTTACAACATTCAAACTAGGAAGAAAATATTAAAGAACACAATGTAAATGATAAAACAAAGATTGAATCCTAATTAGATATGGAAACTCATGATCCCATGGGGGAATTGGTGCCAATTTGATGTGAAAATTGGCCCTTTCCCAATTCCTCTGATGAAAACTTGATGTGTTAATGAATATTTGATCCACTTTCTTGATGTTGAAGAGTGCTCCAAGCTAAAATCTACAAAACTTAACTATGATTCAAGAATGATTGATGAAATTTGATGGATATTTGGGCATGATAACTTTGCTCAAATTGTGGATGATCAAATGAGGATATGAGTTCTTTATTTATATAATGCCAAGATGGATGAATGTCCAAATTTGAGCAATGTGGGACTAACATTCATCCAATGGCATGATGCCACTTATCAATCTATGAATGGATGAAAGATGTGCAAGATTTGGGGTTTGTGCCAATAAATGCATAATTTCAAATTTCAAATTTGTTGAAATGACATGTAAGAGGGAAGGGAAAATACAATAAATGCCACTTGGCTCAAGGAAAAGGACATGTAAGATGAATTTATTGCCTTGTTGGATGTACATGTTGACTTGTAATTTTTGAATTCAAATTGAGAGAATATTCCAAAAGATGCCTTGTGAGGAAAATAGAGATTTAATAAATGAATTAAATCTATTTTCATGTGCAACTTGCATTATCTAGAGGATGGGACATGAGATGAGATTAAATTAATCAAGGGTTAATTAATTTAATGAGAAAGGTTAGATGATGTGAAATATTTGACTCAAATTTATGGATTTATTTAAATCAAATAAGAGAGGAATATGACAAGAGATTAATTAAATAAGGATTTTGATTTATTTAATTAAAAGAGATGGTGTTAGATTAAATCAAACAAGGTTTTAATTTATTTAATTTAATGAACAAACTTTAGAGATTTAATCAAATAAATTGATTATTTAATTAAATAGGGATAATTAGATCAGATGGATTAATTTAATTAACAAAAGAGATTGACTTAATTAGATAAAATGATTTATTCAATTAAGAGAGGAATATTGATGAATTTAATCAGATAAGGAGATTTGATTAAATGGTTAGACCGAGGGATGATTCGGGAAGAAATGATGTAAGTCAGGATCAGATGCACAATGTCAATCAGTATAATTTACGTCTCTACACAAAGGGTAGAGATACCAGAAGTGATTAAGAATAAACAAGTAAAATAAAAGGGAAAGCTCACGAAGGCACAAAGTTGTTCCATAGCTTTTTCAATGGTAGATTTGTGAAAGACGTAACGTTTGTTGCATTAGAAGCACAAATTCTTCTTAGATACAACAATTCCTCGAATAGTATGAACAATTACAAGCACAAAGTCTTGTAGATGATCCAACCAAAGTATCCAAAGAGCATGAACAATTACAAGCGCAAAGTCTTGTAGATCATTTCAACAACAATAGTTAACCGAAACACAAATGTAAATCCAAGTAAAGGATGTAACACAAAGTTTACATGAATTGCTTAGAGTCTTTTAGATATCACTTACTAATTACCACCAAAAGAGATCAATTCACAAGACTATCCAATCCAACACAAAGTCGGGTTTGCAATCTTTTTCTTTATTGATCAAATTTCGTTTGCAAAGCATGAACACAAAGTTTCACAATTTGTTTCAAAAAGAGCAACACTTTGTTGCAAAATACTAAAAGATAAACAATACAAACGAAATCCCTCATATATATGGAAAGAGGGAAGAGAAAAATTAGGAAACTAATTGAGAAAATCAAGGAAAGTTGGGTGAGCGATTTAAGGAGATCTCACCTAATTTTGACCAAAGTCAAAGTTTAATTTTTCTTAATGAAATTACATCTCAAACTTGGTGCAATTACAATTTACAAAAAGACATAAAATGTCAGGAAATATTTACAAGATGCATAATGGGAAGCATAAAAAGTGTCTAACACTAGATATCAAGAACCTTCATGTTTCCTTGCTTTGGATGCAGAAGTCTCCGTATTTCTTCCTGGTCTCCTGCATGAACTTCTCATCTAGACCAACAATGTAATCCACAATGGTGTGAATTCTCATGATTGATCTCATGGTAGATGAGTGAATCTTCTTTCACCTATCAAGATGTGTTTTTAGGTTATCCAATGTGATCCTTGTATCAAAAATGATGTTCAAAGAGGCTTCTAAAAAGTTTGCGCTGTCAATCAACTTCATGATGGCTTCTTTGAAGATCTAGGATATTTCTATGGCTAGCAAGAAGATACGATTTTCCTTAAGAAGTTGTCCTCGTAACTCCTTTATACCTTTTTCAATAATCATACGATGCCCTTTGACATCTTCCTGCACTTGGTGGAGATCCTCCGTAAGAGATTGAATTACTTGAATTCAATGTTTCAAAGATTCTCTTACCTCAATGAACTTTTCTTTATCAGGAATTACCTCGGCTTCCACCAATTTACTAAGCTTTACTTGCTTCATCTGTGACCATGACAAGATACAATTTTCCATATCTTTATGCTCCTAGGAAATTACACTTTTCTCCTTATCAAGCTCTATGGTGAGCTTGGCTAGTAGAGAAGTTTTCTCGTCCACAAGAATTATGATCTGAGATATGTGTTCTATGATCTTCTCAAAAAAATCATACAACACCCTGCCTTTGGAGGCAAACTTCTCAGCTTTCTTGACAGCTAAGTCCTCAATACTCACCATCACCAGTAGTTGTGCATTAGTTGAAGATCCTGCAAGTCTAATTACAATAGTGGCATAATGCTCTACCCTCTGCTTGTACATATTGCCAGCTTGCTCCATTTTATTCAGTCTTCTAGCCAGGATTCCCAATGTCACTTGCCCATCTGCTTTTCCACTTTCATTGGTAACTTTTCGAAGCTAGACTCTTGTTACTGCGTAGTCCTCCATATTGACATCTCCTTCTTCTTGCAGTGGTATGCCAATCTCCGCATACTTGTGACCAGTTTTGTCAAAATTTATCCTTGAGTATACTTTCACCTTTTTCTTCCCTTTAGCCTTTGGAGGGACTATCTCTTTGAGGTTGAGCTCCTCTAGAGAAATTATTTGTTTCTTTTGCTTTGATACTTGAGATATCAGCCAAGGGGGAAGAAAGGAGGTGTGAACTTTTGGATTCACTATCAACTCTGTCATCATTGTCACTTCTAAAGTCGTTATCACTTCTAAAGTTACCATGGGTATTGTGACAATGGGAGAAGTGTCTATCATCATTGCCCCTTTAGACTGAACATTGAGCTAATCACATATTGATTCATTCATGAACCAATTCAACTTAGTTTCAAAAGTGATATCATATGTTGGTGAAGACAGGCTAGGAATGGATGATGGAGGACTTGACAGAATATGAACCATATGAATGCTTGTCACTGAGGGAGTATCAGGCAAGGTCGATGTTGCAAGAATGCCTGTGGTATGAATAGGTGATGAAGGAACAAGAGGTGGAGGAGTACTTGAATTTGGAGGAGTATGAGGAACACTGGAAATCATAGGTGATGACTTTCTGGGAATTTCCTCAACTACATTCTTAGGTGGAGACAGTTTTACTTAATCATGCCTGGATTCCTATTGATCACCCTCTTGTCTCTCCAATTTTGGTTCACCTTCAGAATCACCTTCAGCTTCTTCTTTAGAAGCTTCTTCAGACTCTTCTTTAGAAGCTTCTTCAGACTCTTGTCTGCTTTCAGAAACTTCTTCTGCATCAAAGTCTGCTTCTGCTGAGTCTTTAGCTTCAGCGGATTGGTCACTGGAAATACCTTCTTCATCAAAATCTATCTCCTCTGAAACAACCCTTTTACCTTTAGGGTAAGAAGGTTCAGATTTTGTGGTTTCTCCTTCTAGGATGGCATGGATATCTTCCTTGCCAACAACAAACTTGATTTTGGGTCCTCTTCATGAACAAGTGGGAACAACTGCTGATTTATTTTTCATGTGGAGTTCTTGCTGTAGGCGAGCTTCTGCTTTAGATTCTTCTCCTTCTAAATCTATTCTAAAGCTTTTCATTTCAAAACCATGCTTGTGTAACCATTCTGCAGTGGTGGATAAGATTGGTTCCAGTCTCTCTCTGATGCTAGTGCTTTTTTTTCTAGACCATTGAATTGCAGGCAACAACTTCTCCAAAATTTCTTGTTCATCATAGACAACATTTATGATATCGCCAGGATCTGTAAAATCCTCTGGTAGGTCAACAATATCAAGGTCTCTGATCTGTTGTATGATCAACCTACAATAATCCATTTTGTGAATGGCTTCTTCAACTCTACAATCAGCCTAGATGTCCTCAAAATGGTACTTGTGATGATGACCCTTTTGCAATTGCATCCTAGTAATCAAAATCAAACCTATACCTATAGGTCCTAATTGTCATGATTTGCATCTCAACATGTAAGGACAACCAGTGTAGCACCCTACTCTCAAATAAGTAAATGTTGGGAATTGTAGAAATATGCATCCAACTTTACTTACCACCTTATAGGCCTCATCAGATACCCTTCTCCTATCGAGAGTCAGATCAAAATTGAAAAGCAAAGGCGTGAAGAAAGCATCAATAACCCTCTTGAAATGATGGAAGCTTTCCTTCAACTCCAATTGATAGAAAAAATTATACACAAGTACCAACATTTGATTCCCTTTAGTGGATAGACCTGGAAATTGCCTCATTACAACTGTTGCATACACTAGATAAGAAGTCATAGAATTTTAATGTAGAAGGCACATTGATCAGTTGCTCATGTATTTCATCGCTAATCTATTTGCCCCAGTCAATGTGAAATTTTTGTCTTCTTATGATTCTGATGTATTCATACATCTAGCCATGAAAAGTGGATGATTCAGGAAATCCCTTCACTCTGCTCAAGAACGTGATCATATCTTTGACATCATCTTTGAAATCACTTCACAGGAGTCCCTTTGGCCATTTGGAAACAATTTTCCTAGGATTCTTCAACCATTGGCTATTTATCAGGTTTTTAGCTTTATTGGGATTAGCGTCATAGACTTCTTATGCTTTTTGTATCAAGATATCAATGTGCTTCTCCATCTGTGGAACTTTAAACACAATATCAAAGAAGTCAAGGTCGAGTCTTAAAATTTCGTGCCTAGAAGAATCAATCACACTTCTGCTTTGCTTGATGTAGTGGGATGCAACTTGAAGGACAAATTATATATTGTGCATAGCAGTAGGAAACATAGATACCAAATATAGGTTACTGTGTACAATTGCTCTCATAGAATTAGGAAGAGGCTTCTTCTCTGTTTTCTCTACAAAATCAACCAAGTCTTGATGACCAACCTCTATGTCTTTTATTTCTTCCACCTTGGAGACCACTATAGTCAAAGAATAAACACCTTGATATTTATACTTCATTTTGTCTTTAGCTTTTGAAGACGACAAAGATTTTCTAGCAGTCATCAGAGAGCAACTAAATCTACGATTAAGCAACTTTGAGGATCTTGAAAAGAGGCTGCAAGATGTAGAGTCAAATGTTATTTGAAAAAACAACATGGGGATGCATGAAGCGAGCAATGATGTCAGGAAAGCATGAAACGAGCGATGAAGCATAGAAAACAATGTATGAAGTGGAAAAATGTGATTAAGAGCAAAACTAGGAAAATTTGAAGTGTTTAAGTGAAAAGAAGGAAAACGTGTAAGGGCACAAAGAATAAGCACCTTATCACTTAGTGACAAGCAATGAAGTGCAATGGTGTTTAAAAAACACTGCTCGAGCATGGAAAGTATGTGAAAGCTTCCAATTTCAATGCCATGGATTAGAATGTAAATCTTCTTGACAAAATGTGAACTCCATTCTCAAAACTGAGTTCAAATTGATAAACCTGTGTTTAAAAATCATTGAAACAATGGTAATAAATGATTCAATGGAGATTAAAGGATGTGCATTTGAAACATGTTTTTATCCATGGGGAATAAAGGAATGAGAAAAAAAAACTTCAAGATATTTGATAGAGAAAACACATGGGAAAGGAAAAATGCGTGTTAAAGCAAAAACAACTAGGGAAGAAACAAAGATAAAAAACCAAAGCAAAAACACGAAGAAACAAAGGTGCGATATGAAGAAGACATCAAGGCGTGAGAATGAAAGGATAACTTTGAAAACTAAGCAAGGAAAAGCCGAATGTGCATTCAACACAAAGAGTTCTTTACAAAATTTATTTGAGAAATGAAAAGAAAGGAAGAAATGATGGAAGAAAAAGACTTACATGAGAAAAAGTGAAACCCTAGCTCGACCCAAAGAGAAGATCTTTAGAAAACACATTTTTTGGAGAAGGTAGATGCGCACCCAACAAAGAGAAATGAAGTTTGAAGACCACAACTGATGAAAATGAAACAAAAGAATCACTTTTAAGTGATTGGGAAAAACAAAAACCTAACTCAAGTCGCCCAATTAATTGTGGCATAAAAGATGGCACAAAAAGCGAAAAGTGTAAAAGACATGAAAAAGTGCGCTTGAACCAAAAAATGGTTAAGTCTAGAAAAATGTGTAATGGCGCACTTTTTTTAGCACTTTAGCACATTTTTGACAAATCAATTTTATGCAGGGGTACTAATTTTTAACGCCCCCGCACTTTTCAACACTTAGCCAAAAATTGGTTGTGAGAAGGAGCACACTTTTTAAGTGCAATTGCATTTTTCACAATTTAACTAAGTATGATCAGTGAGACTTCGCGAGGGAGCTCATTTCGAAGGTCTTCACGAGTTGAACATAAGGGGATGCTTAAATTGACTGTTGAGGCTTTGGAATGCATTTTGAGGTGGCTTGAAAATCACCTCATTTTTCATGCTTGAACTTCACGAACCTAGGAAACGAACAAGTTTTGTAGGGGGGTTATCCGTGGAACAAGTACTGCTAGATTCCATGAAAACACATATATATATCCTAATTACACCAATAGGTGTAATATATAATGGGAGCATGGGGTGGAAGGGAGGAGTGGGGTGTGTGTTAATGTTAACAAAAAATCCTAAATGGTTGACACACTTTAAATTAATGATATATTGTAAATCTGCACAATTTATCATTAGGTTTTAGATCTGATGATAGATATATTGTTGGCTTATCTTACCCTATTTAAGAGGGTATTGTATTAGGACTACAGTATTGTGATGTATTTTGAGAGTCTAATAGTGATTGTGTTGTCTCTGGATCTTTGGTGGTGATACTCCTGTGAGAAGCTTGATTTGCAAGTATATTGTAATCTTTGTGATTTTTGAATAATATATTGAGTGGCGTTTGGAGTGTGGGGTTTTTATCCTGTAAGGGTTTTCCCTAAGTAAATCACTATGTTGCAGTATGCATGATATTTATGTTTATTTTTGTTTAAGTTTTTGTAACTGTTAAATATTTGTAAAGTTTTGCCTTATTCTCCTCTCAAGATTAGTGTAGGAAGTTGTTCCACTACCTTAGCTTCCTTACAATCACGAAATGCTACAACTCACCACCCTCCAATGACTTCCTTGAAGGACTGAAATCATGCACATCACCTCAAGGTCTTGATCTTGCTTGCTTGATTTTCTTGAATGCTTTGGAGACCTATAAAAGTGTTAGCCTTCACAAAACAATGATGACATGAACACACATAAACTTACATAGGATTTGACATGATGTTAGGATCTTGAGTTACTGCAATAAAGCTATGAAATGTTGCTCTTAACTTGCTTGATAGTACTCTTGATAATAATTGCTCCAGTGATTTCCTAGATAGCTTCTTGTTAGATTTGAAATGATTTAATATAACTAGGTATTTATATGCATTTCTCTAATTTCCCAAGAATTAAATTTTGATAGCCAACATTTGCAATTTGAATTTTGAATGTTAAGATGCTCACTCTAACATGTCCAAAATTGGTCCTTGGCAGGATAGGACACATACATCTTAGGGTGAATGGGTCCTGGCCCTATTCTCTAGGACATTATGTGTCAAGGGAAAAATAATAGTTGGATGCATTTGTTCAATGCTTGGAATTTCTCAGAAAGTATTACAAATGGGCTATAGACTGCATAATTTAGGAAATCAGGGACCCAATTAGGCTCAATAATTTAGGGGGAGAAAAACCTAGTGTGAAATTGTCAAGGGTGACAATTTACGAAGCTATGGTTATACTATGTTTGAGATGGTTAAATATAATATTATATATATACACATTATGTGGGTATTGCATTCTTAAGGTTGAGGAGTGGCATGGGTCTATCCAAACAAAAATGGTAGTGAAAGAAATAGTTTCAACCAGATTCATTAGGACATGTAGGCTCCCTCTTCAAATACATTTGTAAAATTCTCAATGTTAAACAAATATTGTAATAAAATTGAAACAACTACGATACTTGTTAAGACCTAAAGAAGCAAAGTGAAAAAATCTCATATGCATTTAGTAGTGAGTTTTCTACCTTTACCAACCTTTATGGCATGTGTTGGATACCTCCTATTGGTTGAGTAGTAGCTCGAAAGGACCTTGGGAATAAATTGAATAACATGTCCATCCTATCATACCAATGCAAGAAATTCATAGGATGGCCATATAAAATGCATATCTTAGGTCTGTGGGTTTGACTTATTCTGAATTAGGAGTCTCTTTTCCCTTGTTATAAAGCTAAGCCTAGTACAAGATCTACTTCTAAGGCAACACAAAAATGGTGGGAGTTAAGGACTATAAGAAGGCTTAGGTAGAGGGTTGTATACCTACTAAAACATAGATTATTCCTCTTCCTTTGAGGTGATCATTGGTTGGTAAATATTATGAGCCACATAAGATAAGCTTATTGAATCTCTATCTTGACAATTTGGTTAGGGAGCATGCTCTATCTTTAGAATGTTTAATCATACCTTGAATTCAAATAACTTTTGCTAATGGTATGCATGCCATAGAGCTAGTGAAATTGTAGAAAATGATGGTAGGTGCTACTCCTATGTCTTGGATGGTTTTTTCTAGTGACATGTAGGCCATAGAGCTAGTAGCATGCAGGAGATGGATGCCATTTTCTATCACTAATTCATCTTATAGATGGAGGAAAAGGGAGTTCTAAGAAGAATAGGTAAGTAAGATTTTGGTCTAATCCCCATGGTCAAATCCTTGACATCCCTAGCTTTGGGAAGTAGTAACTCAAATTAGCAGAGATAGGAAATATCCTTGGGTAATTGTATAATAGGTATTTCCCTATGCATAATATGTTGGCAGAAGTGACATCTCTCAATAGGTCACAAAATCCACTTGGATGGGGTGGTTAGGGGCTTAAATCCACTTAGTTGGGATCACATTGAACCCTGGTCTAAACCATTGGCAAGAAAGGACTAAGTAGACTTGGCTATAGGTATTACAACCAAGGTATGTATAATTTATAATTTATAGTATTTACTTTTATTAAACAAATCACTCCTCATGCTAATTTGATATATTATTATGTCTTACAAAGTTTGCATAGGAATGTCTAAATTGTAATACTATATTGGATGCCCCATTTCATGACCATTTCTCCAAGTTTCTTAATTCTTCCCTATACTATTAGTAATATCACATGGTAAAAAAATTGTAGCGATATGGGAGGATTATTACACTAAAATCTATATAATTATTGACATATTCCTTATTGTCCTTGAACCCTTAACTTGGGGATGGGATTCCAAAATAGGTTTAGGAAGTCCTCTCTTCCTTCTTTAAACAATCATCCAAGATGCATTATTTTCATACTCAATTGACCATTAAGAGAGGAGGGCATCCTCCGCCACCAACTCATCTTGGGTTAACCCAAGAAATGAGGAAAAAGGCTAATTTGTTTCATGTTATTTGCTAAGTTCAAGTGGAATTTTTCTCCATTGCCACTACTTGGTCCACCATTAGCTTGCACCTACCCTTGATTTATCAAAATATGTTCATCTCAATTATTTAAACATGGTAGGAAAACAAACATTGATAAATTTCGTTCTCCTATGAACGAAGGGTAACTTGTTGCCCTTCTTTTGCCTTAGTCAAACCTTGGATTGATTCAATATTTTTAATAAGTTCAAAATAACTTTAGGTAGTCATGCAAATGTCTAATATGTTCTAATCAATAAAATGTTGATGTTATGCTCTAAAAATGATATGCAATGTGTAATTGAACCCTCTATGATGCCTCTCTAGATGATCCAATTTTTTTTAGGGTTTCCTTTTATACAACACTATACTATGCAAGTTTAAGTATATTTTGTGCTCTACTGGATAAATAATAGCTAGTTGGAAAGGGTCAACTTAGGACCATGAGAAAATGAATTTAAAATTTGGAAGGTCGATATGTGGTTATGTAAACTAGGTTCAAATCTACAACTATGGATTCAACTTAGAATTGGAAATAAGGAATTTGCAAGTTGAGTCTTGAACCATGGTGTGTGTGAAGTTACTTTAGTCAAGGATCAAGTCATTTGCTAAATTTTTACACAAAACCTTATTGCTCACTTGTAATTACATATGGACTGCCCAAGTGAGTCAAATTGAGTCCAAAAGGGAGGGGGAAAGTTGAAGGTATGCATTTTTCACCCTTACAATATTTAACCTCATAACACTAACTTTTTTGAAACTTGACTCTTTATATAATAGCTTGATTCAGAGGAATTTAAATTATTTCTCCTCTTTGTAGCTTACTGAAAAATTTGTAATGATGAAAAATCCATATCCACACTCCTTTCCTTTATGTTTCAGGTCCAATCTTTAATACATCAAATAATTGATAAAATGGTTCATTTTGCATAGAGATTGAAAAATAATTCACTCCATTCCCAAATCCCACCATTACACACCCCCATATTCCACTCAATTACATCAATATTTTATTTTCCCTCTCTAGGTTAGATACTTGAGCATGGACTTAATTTAGATTAGTTCTATGCCCATAGACCTCGAGCAAATATTTGACCTTGATAATTCAATTAAAGATTTAAATTCAAAAAACTCTGTTTCCTTTACCACTAGCTATTGTGAATCAACTAAGGTGTGATTGTGTTTTTAAAGGCTACCACAAATTGGAATGAATCATCTAGAATTGATCTAGCACATCTAACATCTAGGTCCAAATACCATAATTAGAGAGGACACTTGTCTTTTGGATAACAAATGGATAACATTATCACTATATCATCATCTTAGGAGCATCTTATAGGCTTGCTCATTGTCCTTAATCTTTCACTTAGAGTTGTAAAGTTAGTTCATCCAGTGGTTTGACTTAGTAGAATTGATCCTTGTAATTCAAAAGATTCTCAAAGGTGTTAGTAAACATTACTAGTCCTTGCACATAATTAGACATTCAAAATCAAGCCAAGTGAAATTCAATAGTCTCAGATTTGCTAGATCAGTTATGTAGGTTACATGATCACTTTTGCATATTAAATTATTCTACACTTGTCGATCTAACCCAAAACAGTGTATATTCGGATTTACAAGTCAACAATAGAACATTCAAATTTTTAAAGACTTTGACATAGACTTCTACATCAAAATTAGAACTAAAACCCCACACAATTAATTTATTTTTCACATTAAAACTAAAAGAGGGGTAAAAACTTATTCAAACCAAAATAAAGCAGTACAAAGCAATGGCATTACACACCCTGCCAATCTCCACTAAGTGGTCAAACTTTTGTGACAAATCCGGGGGCAATTGACCCCTATCCACAATGTTCCAATTCTGCAAATGATCGGAAGCCCATTTGACCAAACAATCCGCAACCCCATTCCATTTTCTAGGAATGTGGCAGAAAGTAACAGATTCCAAGAAAGCACACAGATTAAGAATCTGTTTTATAATTACAACCAAATGCGAACTGACATCACTGTTTCAAATTTTAAATAACATTGTTCTATCATGCCTCAGAAAACATCTCTGTAAGAGAAAAACACAAAATAAAAATTTCTCTTTGATAATTGAATGGTATCTTTTGATCTAGCATTTGGGTAGATCAGCAGGAGGAGGAGGTACAGCGTCCAATTCCCCTGGCCCATTCTCCACTATAAATACCATATTATAGCCATTTTCTGAGTGAGACTCAAAATGGCAGTGAACCAGCCAAACTCCTACCATATAAAAATACGAAGAATATTTTAGTTATATATCATACGCTTCAGCAATCTGTAATATTGATTCTCCTACAAGATTTGTACAGTTGTTTCTCAATTAAAATGTGATTCAAAGCATTAATAGTAGAGCAATCACAAGGACTGTGGAAACATCATATTTACCAAGGCATTAAAAGAAAATCAATACAAAGAAAAGATTACCTGGATTGTTGGCTCTGAATCTGATGGCTGCCCAGCCATTAGTGGGTACTGCAACTGTGTTTTGAATTTTAGGGTCCACCAGATTGAAATTAGCAGGGTCTGTTAGGGGATTATAGTTACCAAACCCTTGACCCACAACATAAAAATCATAGCCATGAAGGTGTATAGGATGGTTCTCTGTGGTAATAAGGCTGGTGCCCTGAAACACTACCTGCACAGTGCTGTTAAACTTAAGAACTTTTACTTTTGTACCCAATTCAGGTTCCCAGAGGCTGGGCAGATTTTCACCAGTGTAGTTGAATTTCAAGGGGGGATTGTCTGGGAAATCTGTAGTAAAAACCCCATCAATACCAAAATAATAAGCCTGCAGAATAGCAATGTCTGGCAAGATGAAAGAAATGTTATTAAAGCTTCCAACTGGTCTTCCACCATTGAACCCTGCACAGGATTTGTTTGGACAGCTTAACAGACCAAATCCCTGAGTTACCAGCATTTCTTCATCAACACTCTGTGGAACTGATGGAAGCAGACTTTTCAATTCGCTGGTGAATTTATATGCAGTGGGTGTATCATTAAATGGAGGGAAAATGGGTAGCAGGGGAACTGAGTTTTTTTTGCTTTCAATGGGGCCTGCGTATTGTAATATAGCAGTAGTTGTGATATTGTTGAAGAAGCCCCTCGGGTCACCTGCGTAGACCCGAGCACCCATGTAGTACAGGCCCTGCCTTTTGCTGGCTTTTAGCAGGACATCCATAGTCTGACCCGGCTCTATCAGTAACAGATTTGTTGTATATGGTTTGGTATATGATGCATCCCCTGCTACAACAGTGAGTCTGTGATGTGCAATCTTGAAGAAGAATGGATGATTGAGTGCAGCATTAACTAGTCTCAGCAGGTATGTCTTTCCTCTCTTAACCACAATCCTCACAGTTTCTGCATCCATACTTCAATGATTAATACTTTCTCTAGGTTTTTCTAAACTCTGTTTGATTCATGATATAAAGTTTCAAACGATCCATATCATAAATCTGTATTGTTTCTAGATTCAATTATGTGGAATGCTTTTAGTATCAATATTTCCGTGATCTATCATCAGAATGTTAAAAGCTTTCAACACAATCGAATTCAGAAACAATACAGATCTGTTTGATTCTTTAATGGACAACAACATACCATTTGAAGAGCATGGAAAGAAGTCTCCTGGTTGGCTGTTAATGGTGTATGCATCTGATTCATTTGGTACCGCTCCAATTCGAATGGCCTGGTTTATTACCTCTACCACATCTGCATTCCACCATTCACCTGCACACCAAAAATTTAAAAGAAAAGCCAAAAGAACTTTCAATGAAAAATGAAAATTGTTATTTTTCAGACCTGAAATTGAAGTCTCAGGGTGTGACTTTTAGTATTGTCGGCTTATATAGTTGTTTTATTATTCTTTTTATCCTTAATTAAAAATATTAATTTATAGTCAAATTTAATGAGTTAATTGAGTATTATTACAAAATAAATTAATCATTTGTATTAATAAATTTATTAAATAATGAATATTACTAGAACTTACATGTAAAGGAGGTTCAAGGATTAAGTCGATAGAAAACTATATGCATGTTAATATGTTTGAGAGTATTTATTTGTGCATGATTGTGCTGCAAATTCTAGTTGCATGTGGCTAGATTAAATAATTTGTTTCCCCATGACTTAGATGTGAGACTTGTTTTAGATTCAAATCTCACACAAAAATGAAATAAAAATTATAATGTGTTCATCTTAATTAGTTTTTATATTATAATATATTTTAAAAAAAGAAAAAAAGAAAAACGAAAAAATCTAATTTAAATAGAACATAATTATATAATAATTATTTGAAAAGGTTAAATGTAAATACTATCTTTTATACTTTATTTATTTTTAATTATTATATTTTATATCTTTGATGTATAATTCACAAAACAAATTAGAAATTATATATTTTTTGAGTAATTAAAATATATTATTGAATGATGTAAGTTATAAGATGCATATTTTATCAATTTTCTTAATTTTTATAACTAAATAAAACTTGATAATTATATTTTAAATTTTAATGTTGGTAGGTTAATTTAGGATGCTAATATTTTTTTTGTCTATTTATAATAGTCATATTATAATAAGATAATTCATTTGTTTTATAAAATCTTTGTAATTAATTATTTTAAAAGTAAAACTATTTTTAAATGTTTGATTTAGGTATTCAATTCAAAATTTAAAATTAAAAGTTTTATTTGTAAATAAAAAATTTGTGACAATTAATAATATGGATGCATTGTACCTTTTCAAAAAAAAAAAAAAAAATTGTGACAATTTGATTATTCACTCGACTCTCAATATAAATTTTATTTTTTAATATAATTAAAAATAAAAATAACATATTTTGATAACTCATAAATTATTTAAAATTTCACTACTACAATTAATTTAAATTATTAAAATCTTAAATTGAAAAATAATAAAATATTTAATAAATTTCCATTTACAATTTAAAAAATATTTTGAACATTTTAAAAATCTATCTAATAATACACCTTTTAATATTATTTATAATACCAATAACTATAAAATAATAGTTTGTAAAATTTTAAAAGAGACAAGAAGGTATCTCTATGCATTTCTTAAGTAGTTGAAAAATTTAACTGTCAATACTCTTGGTCTATTGGTGAAGTTGAATTGCTTTGAACAGGTCCAGTGCAAGGCCTTAAGTCATCCATGATCCCCGGATTGTATCCTAACCGACTTTGGTGGAACAGATACCCCTCAGTCCTTACCTTTCAGCTAAAGAAGTTTCAGTCTAGAATAGGCCAAGATTGTGTCCTCTGACTTTGACATAATAGAGACTTCTCAATCCTTGATTCTCAACTAAACAGCTTTGTAAATTTGATGTAAAACTCTAATATATAGACTACACCCAACATTTTGCCTCAATCCATCCTTAAAAACAGACCAAGCTCACAGCCTGCTCAGTCGATTCCTATTTAAAAGCCCAATGTAACTTATAAAACTCTAAAGCTTCTGTTAAGCACACACCAAGGAACAGAAAAAATAACTGTCATTTAGATAACATGTTCATAGACTGGAAACTTAAAATCTTCTTGTAACAGACATAAACTCAAACACAAAACTTTGAAAAATAAATAAGTCAAGAGAGCTACCAAGAATTATAGGAAACTCTGCATGGGGTTTAGGAAAAGGATAAGCCTTTCCAATCCGAGGGTAAATGACTAAAGCTCCATGCACAGTTGCTCTAAGATATGAGATATGAGCATGCCACCACAGTGTCCCTTCTTGCTCTCTGATGGTGAAATTGTAGGTATATCTATTTCCTGGAGTAAGGGGACACTGGGTAATGTAGGCTGGTCCATCAGCCCAGCAAGACTTCAACTGCCTTACCCCGTGCCTGCATAAACATACCCAAAAATAAATAATAGGTGGTATTGTTACTGGTCAGCAAAATTTATTGCACTTATATCAAAATAACTGCATCAACAAATGTTACTGGTTGTTTTTGGTAGTACCCAACACATTAAACTTCTGCCTAAGGTTCTTCATAAGTGGGTTCCATAGGGAAAGGCCATGAGGAAATTTATGTAAAGAAAGACTTGGGTCTAAACAAAACTGATAAAAGTAATAGATGATACTCATGTAAGGTATTGGCTGTTTTGAGTGGGAAAAAGTGGGAAAACTGGGAAAACTGATAAAGTAATAGATGATACTCATGTTAGCGTAGAGATTTAAGTCTCTATGTAAACAATCCATGTATTAATTACAAGACACTGACTATTTACAAACAAGGCTTCCATGAGACCATTACTTAATATTAATTAAGCATCTAAGAAAATAGGTACTGTGCTTGTAAGTTTCTGTTACCAGTGAATAGTTATGTTGCAGGGGCCTTTGTTCTCCACTTGGACAACAACATTGTCACCTTCATGAACATATATGGTTGGCCCAGGAAATTGTCCATTGACTGTGACAATCTCCTGTTCCTTGCACAATCTAGTAACTTTCTGAGTTCCAACCTGCATAACAAAGATTCATGTTCAGTCTTACTGAAGGAACTTAGGCTACTTAATATGAAGATAAGGATCTCAAAACTTGTATAAACAAACTCACAATGAACTTATGTTGTACAAGAGATGCAGAAGCTGCCCATGATGTAATCAAAATTACACCCAGAAGTGTGACTATTGATAAACCTGCCATGATTGTTTGAAATGAGACACTTCACTTTCCAAACAACAGACTTGAAGCAAGCAGCATACAACTAACTTATTTATAGTCCAAAATCTTTGCTTCTCTTGACTCAAAATGCAACATTTTTCTAAAGTAATGGAATTGAAATTGTCCAGGGAAATAAATAATATCCAATTGAACTGAATTGGCTCAAATATTTGAAAACAAAGTCAGAATCATAAGAATATATATATTTTTTTAAAATGTCAAACAACCATGCGAGGAGCAGATGAAATACAACTAACTCATTTATAGTTGCTTCTCTTGACTCAAAATGCCATGTTTTTTCTGAAGTCACAGTCCATTGAAATTGTCCAAGTATGTAGAGTATCACATAATACTTACTATAGTTGGCAGACTTGCCAGTTTTCGGTGAGTCTTGAAAAATCTGCGAGTTTTTTTGTTTTGTGAGTCTTTATGACTTTAACTCGCCGAGTCTTTTTGTCGAGTTTTTGGTGACTTTTTGTCAAAAATTTGGCTGAGTCTGTACAAAAGACTTACCAAATACATAAAAAAATACAAAGCACAAAAAAATGAAAAAAAAATCGAAAAAAATAGTAAAAAAATTTATGATTTTTCCCTATAAATGCATGAATGCACCTCACACTTCGTCACATAGTGCTTGGAGAGAAAATATTTTTCATAAAAAAGTGTCAAATACCTAATTTCTCCCTTAAGTGATAAAATTGTGAATGCGACAATAAGTTTTATGTGGTTTCAAAGGCCTTAGTTTGGGCTTGGTGGTGGGGGCTTTGCCCCTCAACCCCACCCTATATCACGACATGGAGCACACCAAGGGTGTTGCTCCTCGACCCTGCTGGGGCCAGACCACATGAGGGGCGCTGCCCCTTGACCCCGTTGGGGGCATTGCCCCCAAACTCCCACGAGGGGCACTACCCCCCGACCTCGTTGGGGGCATTGCCTCCAAACACAAACCCCTACAAGGGGCACCACCCCTCAACATCATTGATATCTCCACTCCTAGACCCTCACTAGTTTTTGGGATTTCTTATCATATAAGAAAATTGATTACAATGAGGGGATTTGAGAGTGAAGACTGGAATCAACAACTTAGATTATCAGGCTTTCAGCTATCAGGATTACATATGAGTGCAATTTTGTACTCAATTTGCATTAAAATCAATCAAATTTAATAGAAAACACCTTTGTACTAATTTATAGATTCAGTGGATTCATCTTGTCATTGAATTTTGCAAAAAAAATGTATTTTTAATGAAATTTAAGCAATTTTTAAGTTATCGAGTTTTTGTTGACTCGTCAATTTTAAACTTGATGAATTTTTTTTTGAATCAAATTTTCCAACTATAATTTTTTTTTTGATACGTACGCGCTTTTGACTGGAGCTATGAACCAGTGAGGCCACATTTTTTTTTTTTGGGGGGCCTCATCCCCATTTGAGCTCTCCGAGACACTATGTGTCAGGGTTCCGTAGCAACCGTCAACAACAGTCGTCGATGGGTGAGCCGACTGTGTGCAATGTTCCTAGATCGAACCCCAAGCCACCGTCTCATCTCCTTTCTTCCGTTCGACCCGCCTTTCTACTTCCTCCTCAAGCCTCCTCCGTAGCCTTCTTTTTTCGCCTGCTCCTCTACGTCCTTCTTCATCCTCCTGCAACCTCCTTCGCTATCTCCTTTCCTTCCTCCGTCACCTCTTTTTTTTTTTTCCCTCCTTTCTCCTCCGACCCCCGTCCTTCATCATCCACCTTCCGTTTTTCCGTCTTCCTCCTACCGCTTTTACTTCCACCTCGGGCCTCCTTCGCAGCCCCCTTCCACCTCCTTATCACTCCACGGGAGGGTCCTCTCCTGCAACTTCTTCCGCCTCCTTATCACTCCACGGGAGATCTCCTTGTCCCGCCTCCTCTGCTTCCTCCGGCTAGGTGTCCTCCCTTATCCCTCTATTGGCCTTGACTCCTTGTTGCCTTGTCTTCTTCCAGCCTTTGCACCTACGCTGCTTGCGTCACGGCCTTATCTCCTCTTCATTCCACAAGCCAATCTCTGCCCCAAGCCCCCATAGGGTCCAGCGTAGCCTTTGAGCACCACTCTGCGTCCTTCTATCCACCTCGTACAGCGTGCAACATCCTTCGTACCTACAAGCAGCGGGTGAGTCTTGAACATGAGACTGCCCTTTCAACAGGGCTTGTGACTTGCCATCACACTGCGGGGTCATCCCCAATTTTCCAACTATAATTGAGCTGAATTGGTGTAAATATTTAAAAACAAATATGAATATATATTTAAAAATATGTCAACAATCATGGGAGTAGCAGGTAAAACAAAATCCTTTCAAGGATAAGTGGATACTTTAACAATACACTTTTGCAAAGAACTTTTCAAGCTTTCCGTAGACCTTCACCAGTGTCATCCAAGAAGATTTAGTATCACATCAAACAACTTATTTATATATTTGTGCATACGAATTTATCCCCAAAAATTCAACTTGATTACATCAGATATGATAAATATTTCATTAAAATTTTGACTTTAGTACAATCACTTAATTTTTGAAGTAACATGTTTTTGACTTTAAAGCAATAATGGGGTTTCAAAAGCAAGTATATATATATATATTTCAATAGAATAGTTTTTTCTTAGATCAGTTTATTCCCTTTTTTGTCTGATTTTGGGTTTAATTTCCAAATGTTTGAACATGTCAAATTATTGTTATTTTTGATGTCCATCATTTTGGGTTTTTTAAAGTAAAGTTTAAATGTTTAATATATTTGTAAGGGATATAAGTGTGTACTTTTTCATTTAGATTTTTTATTTATTTTTTATTTATTTTTAATATTATTTTAATTGTATAGTTATAGTATTTAATTAGTTTTGTTTTGTATTATAAATAGGGATAATGTAGATTATTTACGATTTTTGTTTTTTTTTTTTTTTTGGACTAGATAATATATGTATTTTTGTTTTATGGAGTAATTTGTGATGTGATCTTATTCTTCTATTTCAAATTCTTTTTTTTTTTCAAAGATTGATCTTTCTAAAATTTTATTGTTTTCTCCATGTCTTTTAAAGTTGAGTATCTTTGCTTTGTACTTAAATATATTCCCAAGTCAATTGTAATTTTTCATGAACAAACAAAATCACCATAACATGAATTTTGAGTAATTTAAAAATATATACATAAATTTTAATATATTTAATTTATTGTAAATTTATTTTCTATTTTATTATTTAGCAAATAATTATAATAATTTGGTATATATGAAAAGACTTATGCATTAGTAAAAAATTTGCAAATTAATAGTTTTTCTTATTTAAAAAAATAACAATAAATAAAATAGGTAACAATTTTATTTTTTTAAATAATGTATTGTTTAGATATTAGTGTTAATGATCTATGTTTTGTTGCATAGATAGTTACCGTTGCACCAAAAGATTGACCTGTTAATGTCCAATACAACCACCAGAATTAATGAATCCACAAGAGGCAGTTAAGCCATGTCACAAACCCAAGCGATGTGTTGCACAACACAAGGAGACCAAGGGCATACACCTTGCAACAATCCCCACCAGTGCAAGCGAGGGGTTCAAACCTGTGACCCGGGCTTGATACCAATTGTTGCATAGACGGTTGTCATTGCACCAAAAGATTGACCTATTAATGCTTGATACAATCACCAAATTTAATAAATCCACGAGAGGCAATTAAGTCGTGTCACGAACCCAAGCACTACACTGCACAACATAACGAGACCAAGGGTGCACACCTTGCAACATGTTTAAGAAATTATGAAAATATATAAAGGGTGATCTTGAGGTAGGCATGGAAAAATTATATATATATATATTAATATATATTATAGTTGCATGGTAGAAAAATGAAAGAAAGAGAGGAAGAAATAAGATAAGCTAATAGGCATGGAGCAAAAGAATTCCAAAGAGGAGATCCTAATAGAGAGGTAAACAAACCAAGAAAGGGAAGAAGCAATATGGAAATATGAAATCTTAGGGCACTACCAAGGGGAAAAAGTAGAAAGATATGGCTACCTAAAGGTTGAAATGTAGCTATTGGAGAAAATAAAACCTCTTTCATCCCAATAGTGTTTAAGCAAAAGAAGGCAATATCACTGGAAGCTATAAATCTCAATCACTCACTATCCCATTTTAGACTCAATGCTTTCTTCATTAAGTGGGAAATTTTTTGGCTATCAAAAAATTGCATGTAGAATTGGTGCAACAATAAGGGGTAGAGATGTAAAAATAAAATCCATGCTGAAATGTTTCTTCCTAATAGAATGCAATATAACTAGAAAAATGAGGAGATTCTAAATGGTGATCCATTGCTAATTGATGTAGTAGGATTATATGTGTGTAATTTGGAGCCTAATTATAACCCTCACTCATGTTTTAGAAAACCCTCATGTATCTCAAACTATATATTCTGTCATGAGAGTATTGGAATCTACATATTCTCATAATATTGGCAACTCACTTGGATCCTTCATCAAGATGGATGATAATATAAGAATGTATGCCAAAATATATTTCAACATTAATTTGGAGAGCCTCTCTCCAACAATAGAAATATTACAAGAGGTTGGAACTTGGCTTCAAAAGATTGAAGTGGTAAGAGCATGACCAAATGTAAAAATATCATCTTTTTGAATATGGAATGAAATAGTGTAAAAAGTATACAAGATCCTAAAGAGAAACAATAAAACAATTATCCAATACTGAAAATCAAACATTTCAAATGAAAATGAATCCTAGATTAAATCTCCTAAGATCAGAGACACATATGAAAAATAATAGTTCCCTTATTGGGCTACCCATCATAGCAACTAAAAAAATTATGTAGATGAAGATACCCCTGGATTTGTCAAAGAAAAGTCTACTTTTTGGCTTGCAATGGAGCTCTTCAGGGTGCTTGGAGGAAAATAAGGATTACTCTCTACCAAAGAAAAGAAATCTCCAATTAGAAAGAAATATCCCCAAATCAGGACACAATTTAGAAGATGACTTTGGTGAGGATATCATGGAGAGCGAATTGTATATATTAGAAGATAATCTTGTGAGCTAGATTGAATCTAAAATAAAAAAAAGCCTACATGTGTAGTAAGAAGTGAAGAGAAAGGAAGGCCAACAAATAAAAATCAATGATTGCTAAGTCTATTATATAGAAACTGAAATTACAGGTGAACATTATGAGTCATATGACACGATTTTTTTATGCTTTGAAGAATGGAGTTGCATCTAAGAGGTGAGGGAGAGGCTGTGCGCGGCCTGTGAGGGCGCGCGCAGGTCCTCTTTTCTTTTGCATGCGTGTTTCTAATCCTTGCTCGGTGGCTGTTGTCTGTTGGGGAGCGGTTGCTGCATACGGGGTGGAGTTTTTCTTTTCTTCTTCGCTGTTTTTTCTTGCTGCGGGTTTTGACAAGGGGGTTGGCGTTGGGTGGAAGTGGGGTTGGTGCAGGGAGCGGGGTGGAGTTGAAGCGTTGTCAGGGCAGCGTGTGGGAATTGGTGTTGGGTGTCTTCTGTGTTGGGTGTTGGGTGTTGGGTGTGGAGGAATGGCAGGGGCTTCAAAGAGCCTGGTATTTGCTGGTGTGAAGTCATCTCAAGGTTTTTCTACGGATTCTTTTTTTGTGGGTGAGAATTCTAAGCTTAAGAAAGTGAATGGATGTCTACCGCGAAGTCAAGATCATCTAGTTCTGGTTATCTCTCCTGAATCGATTCAAGAGGAAATTTCTTATTGGAGCCAACATATTTTGATTTGTAAGTTCTTGGGTATTTGTGTCCCTCTCTTGGCTTTGGAGTCCTAGATTCGTCGGTCTTGGTAGGTTGAGGGTGATTTTGATATTTTGGTGGCTGTGAATGGCTATTTCATGGTTGATTTTTCTTGCATTTCAGATTGAAATCAAGTTTTTGAAGGAGGGCCATATTTTTACAATCATGTTGGTTTGTTCATGAAGCCCTGGCATGAAGGATTTAATGCAGCAGAGGATTTGCCTTCAAGGGTTCATGTGTGGATCTGTCTGCCATGGCTACCATTGGAGTTTTGGAGGGAAGATATTATGCACCGGATTGCTGCTTTGTTGGGGAAACCAACTACCATCGCTCATAATACTTCGGATAAAAAGGTATTTTCTCTTGCTCGTATTTGTGTTGAAATTGACTTAACTAATCCACTGCTAGATTCTTTGAAAATTTGTCTTGGCTCTGCTTCGTGGGTTTAACAGTTAAATTATGAGTCCCTTCCTTTTCGATGTTGTTTTTGTCATGAGTATAAACACCTTCAGTGCCAATGTCCTCGGGCACCCAAAGCGGCTTGGGCTTTCTTCTCCTCCTTCATCAAGGCCTTCGGTGGAGAAGGGGGATAAAGGAAAAGTGCCTGTGGCTAAGGGTGGGCCCAATAAGGATGGCTTCATTCTTGTTAAGCCAAGGGCTAAAGGGAGCGGTCAGAAGCAGGCCTATAAGGATAGACAGGGTGATTAGGGATTCAATTGCTTTAAGGTCCTAGATAATCAGGCCTTGGAGGAGGGGATTCATGTGGAGATTTTTTTTGGGGCCACTGGTATGGATATAGGGTTGGAACAGGCAATTGTTGTTAAGGATAATTCTCTGGTTTTGGAACAGGGGAATTATGGGCTTCTTGGTGCCTCTGCAAGTTTACAGGATAATATTGTATTAGTGGATTAGCTAAGGAGGTGTTGTCTTCAGGTAAAGGATGGGATCATCTCCTATTTTAGGGGTGCTGCAACGCTCTCTTAAGAAGGGTCATTTTGACAATTCCTTTAAAGCTAGTTGTAAGAAGGATGTGGACAAGATTAAATCTACTGGGTATTTGTTGGTGGAATCTGGCTCTATTAAGACCATTGATGCCCACTTCTCTTAACCTTCCTCATGATTATCCTTTCATGGAATGCAAGGGAGTTGAATAGCACCCCCTGTCAAAAAACTATTCAGGATTCAATTGTGGTTCATTCTCCAAATATCTTTTGTGTTTAGGAGACTAAACTTTGAGTGGACTTCATGCTTCAATATGCTCAGGCTCATATTTGGTTTTCTGGTCAGTGTTAGTGTATTGGTTCTAGAGGAAACTCTAGAGGTCTGGCTCTTTTTTGGGATCCATGTAAGGTTGCTCCTTGCTAGTGGATTTCTAGCCATTCTTCTATTTCTATGGTGGCTTTGGTTTTGGATTCTGGTGAGACTGTTTTGGTCAATAATGTCTATGCTTCGATTGACATCCGTGGTAAAATCCAGTTTTGGGCCCATATTAAGTATCTTAGGTCTTGTGCACCTTATCTCCCTTGGATTTTAGCTGGTGATTTCAACTCGATGTTGTGTTTGGAGGAGAAAAGAGGAAGGTTGCCTAGGCTTGGTCTTGCTTAAGATTTTTTTTAGGAAAATGTGGATTCTCTTGCTCTTGTTGATGTTAAACCCTCTAATGTAATATTCATTTGGAGTAATAGATGGAGTGGGCCAAAAATGATATCTGAGCGGTTGAATAGATTTCTTGTTTCTAGTTTTTGGGTGGGTGGCATTATGGTCACTTGCTCTGAGATTCTTGACTGGTGTGGCTCTGATCATTGGCCTATTAATTTTTTGCCTCTTCTTTTCCTACTCCAAAGAATCCTCCTTTCAAATTTCAGCTTATGTGGCTTCGAGATTCATCCTTGTATGATCTTGTTGCTCAGTGGTGGTGGGATGGAGCCCCTACATATGGTACTGCTATGTATTCTCTTGTTAAGAAGTTGCAATATATCAAGTATCATCTTAAGCGATAGAATAGGCGTGTTTTGGCAATCTTCAGACCAAGAAAAGGGAAGCGCAGGATCATCTTGCTGTTATTACTCGCCAAATTCAGGATTTGGGATTTTCGGAGGCTCTAGGATAGGTTGAAATCCAAGGTCTGAAATTGGTGGAGTGGGAGCTTCATGAGGAGATTTTCTGGAAACAAAAGGCTAGGATTGACTAGCTTCAAGAGGATGACAAGAACACTGCTTTCTTCCATCATTCTGTGCAAGCTCATTGGAATAAGTGTTATATTTCTTCTCTTGTTAATTCTGAGGGTCTTTCAATTTCTTTGCAACAGGATTTGTCTAGAGAGGCTCGTCAGTTTTACTCTACTTTATTTACTGATGACTCACTTCCTGCTGAGGTTGATGAGAATATGGTCCTTGCAAGCATTCCTTCTTTAATCTCTAATGATTTGAATGCTTCTCTTACTCGTCCGATTACTTTGTCTAAAGT
The DNA here is from genome assembly GCA_007258455.2 of Sequoia sempervirens. Taxonomy (NCBI): domain Eukaryota; kingdom Viridiplantae; phylum Streptophyta; class Pinopsida; order Cupressales; family Cupressaceae; genus Sequoia; species Sequoia sempervirens. The sequence goes on along the minus strand of VDFB02277117.1, from coordinate 7,131 downwards.
GGAGGAGGTTGTGTTTGGGATGAAGCTCCTAGCCCTGATGGTTTCCCAGTTGAATTTTTTCAAGAGTTTTGGGACATTGTGAAGCTGGATTTGTTGGAGGTTGTCTGTGAGTCTCTTCATAGTAAGCAGATACTTTGATCCCCAAATGCTACTTTTTTTGTTTTCATTCCTAAAAAGGAAGGTGTTGATAGGCTTGAATTCTTTAGACCTATTGTGCTCTGTAATGTGGTATATAAGATTATTACGAAATTGATTGTTGAGAGGCTTAAACCTTGTTTGCCTATTGTCATTTCTGAGGAGAAGGGAGGCTTTGTGGCAGGTTGTCAAATTCTGGATGGAGTGGTGGTAGCCTCTGAGGTCATTCATTCCATGGCAACCTCTAAGGATAGGCCTATGTTCATCAAGTTGGATATGGTCAAAGCTTATGATAGAGTTAAATAGAGTTTTCTACAAAAGATTCTATTGGCCTTTGGCTTTTCTTTGGATTGGGTGAGTTGGACTATGAGTTGTGTGACTTCTTTTTCATTTTTGGTTATTGTGAATGGTGAACCTTCAAAGCTTTTTGGTGCTACTAGGGGTCTTCATAAGGGGGATCCGATCTCTCCTTATCTGCTTATTATGAGGGCATAGGGTTAGGTCAGTTTCTTAAATTTCAGGTTTATCAAGGGGTCACCTTAGAATAGTGGTTTACACTTTCTAAGAGGAAGGAAAATTCGGATTTTTTCCATTCCTCAAATCAAATGGGTTCGGCCGAACCCCTGGTTCAGCCGAACCAATGAATGCCCAAATTAAAAATTAATATTGTAGTGGGTTTGACCGAACCCCTTCAATATGACAAAAACAAAAAAAAACCTTCAATATGTTCTTTTACAATCACTGTCTCCCTGGTGCACGAGGCGAACAGAGTCCGTGACGGCGACCAAACAAGGTTTCTCTCACCGGCGAAAGCAAATTTCCGTTCCTCTCTTCAAAGTTTATCATTCCAATTTGCATATCGACCACTATTGAGCACGAGGTATTTAAAATTCAATTTTTTTAGAGTTCAAAATGCATGTATTTGTTTAATTTCGAAACCCTAAATGCAATTTTTTTTAAATTTGTTGAATTCAAATTGCACTTGTTTGAAAGTTTTTAAAGCATTTTCAATATAGTATTTTGCTTCCCCGTTTTGCATATATTTTTGTCTTGTTAAACACCTTTCAAGAGAAAAATGAATATCAAAACTATCAACTATCTGTTAGGGGATGAGAGGTCTATAATTCAAAACTACACCCATTGAACTTGCATTTATATTTGGCATGTATTTTAACTTGTTCAATTTTTTTAAATCAATCCAAGGGTTTGAGTAAGGAAAAATGAGTTTCCTCCCAAAGTTAGTGCAAAAAAACATTATAATGGCTCTCAACATAGTCTAAAAAATGGAGATAAATAAATTCCTAAAGACTAGAAGTGTAGGGGTCAAGGTCACAAAATAATTTTAAAACTACAAATTTAGGGTCAAACTTGTAGATGAAAATGTAAATTTCATACATGTAGGAGTGAACCATGAAAGTCATAGCTTGGTTTGTTAAGGTGTCATAATATTAAATCTTATAAAAAATCAAGAATCATATCATTGATTATGTACATTACAATAAAATATCTCCATATAACAAATGAAGCTAAAAACCCTAACCTTCTTTGTCAATTCTATAGTGTGCTTGCTACATGAGTAATTTTTTTTATGAAAACCATGTTTAGGAATGAAAATATCCAATCCCTTATGCTTCTAAACTAAAGTTTGCAATGCTTATGGTTCTTTTGGCCTTATAGATTCTTGAATCATTTTATAATATAAAACCTACATATAACCTACTTTGGCTCTAATAATTGTAAACCCTTTAGGAATTCTAAATTGTTGCATCTTGTCTTGATTTTCTCACCATTGTTATTCCTTTTGAAATTTTACAAATTAGGCAAAGAATCCTTGCACTTATATAGAGGATCCTTATGTATGTTCTTAAAATTATTTAAGGTTAAATGACTTAATCTAAAATAAAGGCATATATGGATCTCTTGCAATTGTAACCTCTTTACTAGTGTTCAAACATATTTGATACCTTGATGGCATGACATAGATGATGTTGCTTGATATTGCTTTATCCATGGATACCCAAGTAAAATATGAGATACATCTAAAGAAGAAATAATATGACATAGAATAAGAACTTCCCTCATCTTTTAGACCAAAAAATTAAGGTAAAATAATGTATCCTATAGTTTCAATCAACATATCATTAGTCAATTTTAAATAAACCCTCAAATATGCATATGCTTGTTGATAAAATGATGATAAAACAAAAATTATTCAATGCATACATTTTATTGGTGAGTAAGATCAATAAACACACCCTTACATGGTTCATGATCCACACAAAACCAAAGGACCATTATAATTATTTGGTAATATCTCACAATGTGAAAAAGGTATCAAAAAAATTAGCATACCTAAATCGTAAATTGACTTGTCATAAAGTGGGTGGGTAGCTTAGTGGTGGAGATTTGCATCCTAACTAGTTCATGGAAATTTCAACATGATATTAGAGCCAAGCTAGGTGCATTTGACACCTATGTTGTGGCTCAAGGGAGTGTGTTGGAGAAATGATACACACCTAAGCCATAAAAAGACTCATCAATGTGAGCCATTAGCTCAATAGTAGAGCATCCTAACACCAAATGGGAGGTCCTAAGTTTGAATACTGGTTAGTCCATAGAAATTTCTATAAAAGTCAATCACTAGTACATAAGAAGAAGAATAAGTACCCTTATAATTTTTATTAATACCAACAAATTATCATTCCTCACATACATAGGTGAATCAATGATTTCAAGCTCATCAACATGTATATGTACCTCAATCTCATGACCCTCATATAAAACCATTTTATTAGATTTATTTAGTGTAAAATATTTAAATTTTCATTAGGAGGAACAATTGAAGGATTGACCCCAATATTAACCCCCTCAACCTAATTTTTTTTTTATGAATCAAATCCTTAATCAATTATTCCTTAATCCCATAAAATGTTGAGTATAATACAATTAACTCTACAATTTAATAACAAAATTCTTTCTCATTATATCTTTTGGGAATAACTTTAGATTTATCTAATGGCCTAATAGGAGGAAGTGTAATCATGCAAGCACTAGTAAATTTTGAAGCACATTTTACAAAGGAAAAGTTGGAGGCTTTAGAGTCATAATTATATTAGAAACATTTATAATGTATAGTTTGTACAATGGTCATTTCCATGATTTTTTACTATCCTTTGGAAATAATTTTTCTTTTCAAATTTACAAGGGTAGGATGATGTAGATGAAGCATTAGAAGATCCATAATTAAGTGTGGTAGCCTCTAACAACTTTAGTTCTTAACATTCATCTCACTTGCACATGCAAATGTTAAGAATGTATATACTTTGTAGATCCTTGTTTACAGTCAAAAAATCTAAAATAATAAACTTCAATCCAACATTCCCAATATTTGCATTGACCAATTTCAATATTAAAAAATAGACCCAAATGGAAGATAATACAATCATTTACTAGCATAATATTTTAAATTTCATGGGAAGAACTTAGCTAATAACTTATCATCATACACAAAATCCAAATATGTAGCACTAAAGAACCTTGAATGTGTCATGAGATCTCCTTTAACATTGTGCATCTCAAATCTAGGATCCAAAAATCCAACAAAAAATGGATATGTAAAATTTTCAATAGAAATTGAATTGTGTTTGATTTTTACATGTATGTCTTTTTTTGTTTCCATTAGGTAAGGAATCAACATTACTTTTCATCTAAACAAGCCTTTAAACATTAATGTCAAGGGTAGATAGAGGCACACTAGGATTAAGGACATGAATGAAAGTGGCAAGATGAGAAATCGAAAGTGGTGTATAAATTTGTCGTGACATAATAAATGAGTGTGGGGCTGACAAAGACTTGCGTGAGAATATCCTGATGAGAGACATGGGAAGTGTAAACCATGGCAGAACTAATGTGGAGACAAGGAGAACATAATGCATCATAATAAGTAAACATGAGAGATGAGATCTAGGAAAAGGAGGGATAAATTTGGGGAGATTTGGGTGGAAGGAGAAATAAATTGCATAAGAATAGATAGAATTAAAACAATAGGAGGAATACATGAAGAGAAGAAGCTCAGGATGGAGAGGAGAAAGAAATGGCACATCACTTAAAAGGGATTGTTGAGCTTATCCTTTTACCTGTTAGCACAAGTACTTTCCACATGGCTTATTAATCAACATGAGTATGAAGGAGATCAATCATTGTACTAGGATTAATATTACTAGCCAAATTTGCAAGATCCAAAGAAAGGTTGTGTGCATCAAAGCTATATCTTGATTACCATTTTCTCAACAAGGACCTCATGGTCAAATGATTCTTCTTCATTATGATAAATTTAGTATCATGCATATTCCCAATCATACCAATTTTAGCTTGATTCACAACCATAGTGGGATTGAACTATGACTTCTTATAGTTAGGAAAAGAGGATGATTTTGGTATTAGAATGAAATAAGGATCAAACAATGTTTGGATTTGATTAAGAAATTAGACAATGAGAAAGCACTTAAATCTAAAAACTAAATAAGATTCAAGAAAACCTTTAAACTACTTGGATATCAAAGAATGATTTACATAATAAAAAGTTGAAAATCTACAAATAGAAATACCAAGTTACAAAAACAAGAATAATCGTTATGGTAATAGAAATCTGAGAAAATGCTTCCTCTTAAAAAACATAACATTAAGTACCAAAACATGATTCAAGTACTAACACATTCAAGTACCAAAACATTAAGTATGATAATTGGGATGAGAGGATCAACTTGGGGAGGATTATTATAACATCATTAGTTGGAACTTTTTAATTTTATCTCTTTGTGTTCCGTGTTGTTTTTAATGTTTTTAATTAGAGTGCGGATGATGTTAATATACATTTAATGATGCATTTTGAAATTTATTTAGTAAAGGTCTCATTTGTACATCTTTAGTAATTGTATAAAAATTTGGAATATTTTGGTTAATACATCTTATTGGAAAACCATTCATTGAGAATTTTTGAAGCCCACAACTGAATGGTTTGTGATGACCTCTTGCCTTCAAAAATTTCTATTATATGCTCATCAATTTCAAACCATTTTGGGGTTCTTGAATGTTTTTAAATTTTAACAAAAAAGATGGATTTCTTTTTCTTTTTCTTTTTCACATTTAGGTTCTCTATTTTTATGTAATTTGGAGACACATTGAGTTTCATTTGTTCATGTGAGATATTTATAACAAGTATGCAATAAAGTCAAACTTTATTAGATTTGATTCAAGTAATATGACATATTTATTTTTCTTTCCAATCTATAATTTTTTGATGTTCTCAAGGCTATATAATTGAAGTTCATTTATGTTAACAACTATTAGACTAAATATTTTTATCCCCAATTATTTTCAAATGATTTTATACTTTAATCTTTGTATTCTTATTCTTTCTTTCATCGTTTCATTTAAAATTTGAACCATTTAAGGATACTATGTTGCAGACCTTGGTTTATGCCAATTCTTTTTAAATCAGGTATGTTATAAAAGTATTGATGGTAGATGAATTATTACAAAGTTCTACTTTAGATTTGTATTCTTTTGCTCCATGAGAATATATTATTTACCAAAGTCATTGTTTTTAAGATTGTACTCATATATATATGCTCTGTCTCTATATATATATATATATATAAATATCATCTATCCTCCTCTATCTATCATCTATCTATCTATATATATATAACATGGAAATGTAGATAATCCTTGTTCCACCTGTGCTAGATTCTTTGTTTGCAAATACTAGTAATGAGATTAAAAAATTGAGAGATTCATTAGCACAAGGTGCAAACCCGAGGATATATAGTGAACTGTGCATGTTAATATTGCATAGTCTAGAAAAACTAAAAGATGAACTTGAGAGGACTAGTGCATATTCCCAAGACAGAGTGACTGCTATTCTTTCCCGCATGCGGGAAGAAGTACATGGTGACGTTCCCCTTAAACAAATACAAGATAGGTATGCAAAGAAATGAAAGTAAAAGCCACTTGTTTTCCATTTTATCAAAATGTGCATAAGGTTAGGGGATACCAGGTCACTAGATGTGTCGATCATGCTATGGCATCATTGATCTACCCATAATTTCTTGCAGCACATGGTCTATACCCAAACAATGACCATATTCCATTGTATTTTGTTTAGTAGTTGTATGTTGAGGTCCATTTGGGCCTCAAAGTTAACTACTTGGACATTCCACTATATGTTGGTCAGGGGCATGGTAGGATTGCTGATAGGCCCACCTATGGTTGAGCGGTCATCCCAATGTTTAAGGGTATTGGTTGGTGACGGATCTCCCTACTCTCCACCCGGCTCCCAGCCATACTTAGATATAGGGTTGTTGTTGCTTCCAAAGGAAACGGTGATATGGGCAACATTGCGGCTGCCACCACTAGGATATCGATGATCATGTAAGTCAGTATTTGATATCTAGACATTTCTGATCCACACCATTTTCAGCACAGTGGACCACCATGGATCCTTTTACAATGACCGGCATCCCTACTCCTACATAGCTTGATACACTTACAGGAGATATGTCACGCATGACTCTACATTGTTTGGCTGAGGACCTGTTGGAGGCATATGCCCACATTGCATCAGACAATGGGATCGGTATAGAGCATGTTAGAGATCATTTGAGACATAGAGGTCGTTCAGTTCCTGGATCTCATCACTCTTAGCTGAGCACTAGTGTGCATCAGAATCCACCTACAGTTCATACGGTAGCTGCATAGACTATGGGTTTTACTGATATGTTAATTGGTTCTAGTTCATCATCACCGGTGCCATCTCACCTTCATAGTCCTCTACATTCATCATTTCTGGCACGACATGGGATATATCAGATGGATGCAGATATTGATTCATCGCTTGATCGTTTGGTCCATATGGTGGAGGCGAATGTTCCAGAGGACTTAGGTCATCCGATATCAGATGATGTGCATGTATGTGTGCATGTGCATGTTTCAATT
>VDFB02277116.1:0-46171 GCA_007258455.2 Sequoia sempervirens | reverse complement strand
GAAAATACTATCTTCAACTGTTAGCTTAGCTCGTTTAACATTAGCATCTTGTCGATCATCAGAACTCCATTGCCCAGACTGGGCAGATGAGCGGCATTCTTGTGCAGCAGCTTGGATCTCTGGGTCATTAGGATTCTGTTGCACTGCAGACAAGGTATATGGGGGATCTTCTGCTGCAGCTTCTGAGCAATGTGGATGATTGTCATTTAACTGCAATGCTAATTGGACTTGTGGACAATGTTCTCGCGTGACTTCTGGGTTGTGTGGATGATGGGGATTTAATTTCTGTGGCGATTGGGTATTTGGGCAAACTTCTTGTGTGGCCACAGAGTCTTGTGGATGATTTGCATTTACTTCCAGTGCCGAATGAGAATGCAAGCATTCTTCTCGAGTGACCTCTTGTTTAACATTAGGATTTATTTGAGGCACAGATTGAGAATACGAGGAATCTTCTTGTGTGGCCCCTGGGTTTTTCGGATGATTTTGATTTGCTTGTGATTTTGATTGGGAATGTGGGCAAACTTCTTTTATGGCTTCTGGGTTTTGTGGATGATTGGGAATTGATTGTGATGTTGATTGGCAAATTGAGCAATGCCAATCTCTTTGTGTGATGTCAGGATTTTGTTGCCCAGACTGTGCATGAACGCAGTTGCACTTTTCTTGTTGGCTTTGAGGATTTTGCTGCCCAGATTGAACAGGCTGGCAGTCTTCTGCTTCGGTTGCATTTGTGCAGTCATGTTTTCTATCCCACAACAAACCTTCCAGCTCATTGAAGATAGCTTTATAGAGATTACACATAAGAAACTCAGGGGCATCAGGGCCATTGAAGCCATCATAAATCCCAACAAAAAGCCACCCATGTTCCTCCGACAAGACCACGTGAACTCTATCCTCACCAGCCTTACCTTGCGCCCATTGCAGATTATTACCATTGCTAATATCGTCAGAGGGAAAGCCCAAAAACATACCTGACTCATAGTTGCCACTGTTGGAGCTCCCCTTGGCCTGCTGGTGCCACCCCACCATCTGCATAACAGCAGGCAGCACAGCAGTCTTGGACAAGGTCCTCGAAAACGCCCTTCTCACCGGTCTGCTCACAGTCCGCATCACCCTTGAAAAATAGCGTCTCCGCCTCCTGAAGTAGGTCGCATGGTGTGAAGCCAGCGGCGCTGAGAAGTGACTGCGATCTATGCCTTCCAGAGGACCGGACAAAAAGGCTCGTTCAAGGGGGCCTGACAGGAAGCCCCCTCCACGCTCCAAGGGGGCTGACATGAAGCTCTTATCAACAGGAGCCTGCTGCACAGGACCGCCCGCTAGGGGCCCCGACATTGGACCCGAATAGGCGCTAGAGTTTAAGCCCCTGGGCACGGGCTGCAGAGGCAGGGCACTGAAGGAAGCGGTGCCCTCAAAGGCAGACGCCCTATCTGGGTTATTAAACTGGTTGGCTGTATTATTGTTGTTATACTGGTGGTCATTTGGGGCGGCCACAGTTCTGGGCGTGGAGGTATTGGCGCTCACGGAGGCCCCAGATATGGCCTTGAATGTGGTTGTCTCCGGGCAAATTTTAGCATTGGGATTATTCGCATTAGCGTTGTTGTTTTCTTCCTGCGAGAACCGGAATGATCTACTGTGATCAGACCCGTCCAGGCCCTCCGTCTCCACAATTCCAAACCGCTCGGATTGCGAAGGCGAGTAACGCGCTGATTCGATCACGGGCCTCACGTAGCAAAACGAATGCCCCAGCCCCTCATCCAGCGGCTCCGAGAACACCAATCCCACGCGCTCCTGCTCATTCCCAACCGGCATAAAACAGCCCACCACGCGCGACACGCTATTACCCATCACCTCCCTTTTCACTCCTTCAGCTCCTCCTCCATGCCGCCCTCCATGCGCATATACTCACTCCGAGTATACACCTCCCCTGAACATATACTCACTCTGTATATCCTCTCTCTGGTTCCTCGATGTTCTTCTCATGTTTCTTCCTCCCACTCCTTGGACTTCATTCCACTTCCTCTCTTTTCCTCCTATTTTTTCACGTAGTCAAAACGCCCGCCGCCACGTCAGCGCCACCGTGAAACGGTAAAACCGCCTCGTAAATTTCAGTTTTTTCTCCCCCCTTTCTGGTGGAGTGGGTAAGAAAAAATACATTTTCTCCCCTTTTAAAAATTCCGCCAAGTCAACACAGGAAACCCAACCCCTTTCTTTCTCGAAATTGACGTCTGATTAAAATAGTACGCCTGACGTCGAGAGTGGCTACTAGTGGGATGCTGACGTGGCACCTGTCGGGGCTGATATATTCTAAAATAATCCTGCGCGCATAAAAATCCAACCATTGGTGTGCTCATCGTACAGTTATTTTAATTTATGACCCCGCCAGTGCCACCCTATTAAATGGGGTCAATCCTTGTCATACAAGTCTACTGTTGAAACAATCCAAACAAAAGCTGGATTGGATTCAGTTTTTAAATCCGTGGATTTTCAGTAAAGTCAGCGAGACACCTCCAATTTCGGCTTTTATGGGAGGAGAAATTTAAACAAGTGGGCTTTTTTAGACTCGGCTTACCAGACAAGTTTTCTCATCTTGGTGACAGCTTTTCAACGCAAACGACAATTTCCTCTCAATATTTTATTCTCCGCCCTTGCTGGAAATTGCGTCCGTCCACTTCTTGGCTTTGGCACCCGCTCAAACAAAAACAACTCACATTTTTTTTAAAATATAAATTCTATATTTTATTCAATACAATAATATTATTAGTGCTAACACTAGTAGCTCTAGAGCTGGTAAGGTCAAAGTGGTTTTCATTAGGGCATATCCTTTTTTATGGGGGTGGGGGGAATGTTTGTTTCTTTGCTTTGCCTTGTCTAATCACTGTTGACTTCTAACCAAAGCACTACATACGTACATTACTCACTTTTCTTAGTCTTTCATCACTACCTACTAAGTGCTCCCTAGCTTTTGCATGTTCATGCTTTTGCCCTTTTAGTGCCTTTTGTCTAGGCTTTGCCTTAGGCTTATGTTGTTCTTTAGTGTTTCAATGGATTCTAACTTGGCACTTTCTCTCTAGAGTGGAATAGATGCAACCATAATAGTAAGCTCTAACTCGGCACTTTCTAGGAATAGTAAGCTCTAACTTGGCACTTTCTGTGTTGTTTTTACTGGAATAGATACAATCAGTCAATATTGTAAAAGGTGTGGGTTTTTCATTAAATTTGATTGGTTGGGTTAGTGTTGTAAAAGGAATGGGATTTTCAATTAGTCAATATCGTAAAAAATGTGGATTTTTCATGAAATTTGATTTGGTTGGGTCAGCATTGTAAAAGGCATGAGATTTTTCATTATCTAGATTCAACTTTTAACTGTTAGTAGAAGTAGTGTGTGACACTATTTTCAGGGTTAGTTTGATTGGTTGGTTGGGTCATTGTCATACAAGGCGTAAGCTTTTCATTATCTGAATTCAACTTTTAACTTTTAACTAGAGGTAGTGTGAGACACTATTTTTAGGGTTAGTTTGGCTGGTTGGTTGGGTCATTGTCATTAAAGGCGTGGGGTTTTTCATTAGATGAATTCAACTTTTAACTATTAGTAGAAGTAGTGTGTGGCACTATTTTAGGGTTAGTTTGGTTGGTTGGTTGGGTCATTGTCGTAAAAGGCGTGAGGTTTTTGATTAAGTTTGGTTGGTTGGGCCAACGTCGTAAAAGGTGTGGAGTTTTTCATTAAGTTTGGTTGGTTGGGTTAGCATCGTAATGGAGGGTGATTTTTCATTATTTGAACTCAACTCTCAAATATTAGTAAAAGTAGGGTGGGACACTATTTTTAGGGTTAGTTTGGTTGGTTAGGTCAACATTATAAAAGGCATAAGCCACCAATTGTAGCAAAGTTGATTGGGGCCTAGGGCTTTGCTCCCTCGAGGTCTCAAGTTCGACTCCTGTTTCATAGTGTGAATGGCTAAAGGGGCGAGTTACAAGTGTGCCAGTGGCCTGCTCCTCTAACTCGGGGTATAGAATTGGACTTTAATTAAAAAAAAATATTATAAAAGGCACGGGGTTTCTTATCACTTGAATTCAACTCTCAACTATTAGTAGTAGTAGTGTGGAACAGTTATATATTATCTATGTATCTGATAGTTATAGGGGATGTGCATTCAAATATAAAATTTCAACTCTCAACTATTAATAGAAATAGTATGAAACAATTATCTCTATACCCATAAATTATAAGAAAAATGTCTATTAAAATATAAAAACTCTAAGAACTTTCCTTCAATTATTTAAAAAACAAATCTTTCAACTTAAATTAAATTAAATTTATGTAAGCATCCCACTAATAACTTACAAATGATTCCCTTTTATAAAATTGAAATTTTAAATTTCTCACATAGAACTTCATTGTTGTGATAGCTCATATTATAATAATATAAATAATTTAATAATTGATTGATTTCATTGTCAACACTACTTTAAGATTTTCATACATGGTTATAATATAATAATTGATTTCATTATCGCCACTACTTTTAAGATTTTCATACTTGGTTATTGATTTGAAGGCTATCAACAATGTTTATATACATTTTTTTAAAAGCAAGTCTTCTATGTTGAAAATGTAGTTTTTAAAATTTAGATAACTCCAACCTATTATTAGATGGGGTTTGTATTTTTATATTGTAATTTGTTTTATTCGATGAGAAAACAAATTGCAAAATAGGATTTAAGAATAAGTAAATAGAGATTTTTATAAGGCATGGTCATTAAAGGCTACATATAGATTTGAAAAAGGGACAATAATTTTTTATATAAATTTATAATATAAATAAAATAAAATATTTAAATCACATTTTAAATAAAAGAGGTTACGTTTGATAATAAATTATGATCAAATGTATCATAATTAGTAATATTAAGTTGAAATTTTGATGTAGATGAATGTGATTTATTTAAGAGTAGAAAAATTAGAAATATTAAAATAAATATTTTTTAATGGGTAAAATTTTTATTTGTCATTAAAAATTATTTTACAATTGTAAGATCAATTATATATCTACAAGAGTAATCTATCTAATTGCAAATCTTATCTCTATAAATATATTAATGTTTGTCTTCAATCTAACATAAATTTATGTACTATTTTCTATATAAAATTTGGTTGTGTAGTCATGAGTTAATGAACAAGGCTAATCCTTTTAAATATATCTCCAAGGGTTGCAAATGAAATGTTTCATGTGTCATGTCGATACACAATAATCAAGTCAAAAGGGTAAGATCGATCTTAAATTTGAATTTAGATTTTGAAAGTTCAAGGGTAATTTCTAAAATCGTACATCTAACCCAGGTCATTTTTTCATCAATGAATTTGACTTGGAATGAAAAAAATGAATTTGAGAATAAAGAGAATGAGTGCGATGGAAACACATAAAATCTCAAATTATGTACTATCTATTTATCAAAAATATATCATTTGTAGACTTGTCATTACATAAAAAAATATCTAGATCAAAATAATTTCAAAACCAAAAAAATAAGATATGAAATTTTCACCATTACAAAAATATACCCGTATATAACAAGGAAACTTAAGATATAATTAAAAATAAAAAATAAAGATAAATTTAAGATTTTAGAAAAATATCTATCCAAACAAATAATAATATGTCAAACATTTTTTAGGTTTTGATGATAATTAATATAAAAAAAAAAAAAACTAATTTGGATTTTAATTGTCCCATTTCTAGTTGGGACAAGTATTGATGCCTGTATAATTTGGATTTTAATTGACTATTTCTAAGTTGAGATAAGCTAGCGATTTAAAGATCAAACGTTATTGAAACCTTAGTTTTCTCTCATGTCTCTCTCCTTAGATTTTGAGGGTCAACTAATTAATTGTTAAATTTTGATGGTCAATAAAAATATTTTTTAATATTGAAAACTACTCCATAATTCTCATGGTTAGCTAATTTAAATTTTTATTGACTATTTCTAAGTTGGAGTAGGTTGTGTACTTCAAATATTAAATATCATTAAAATCTTTATTAGTAGTTTATCATGTCTCTTTAGGTTTTAAAGGTCAACAAATTGATTATTAGATTTTGATGGTCAATTAAATAAGATTTTAATTTAGAATATTTTCAAATTGAAGTGGTGCAACTTATATAAATTAAAGCTACTAACATGTATTTAAGATCTAATATCATTATTTGGTTATTTTTTAATTATTTATATTTTTTCTAAATCCAAGTTTGTCATTCTTTAATAAAAGGCGTTTTATATTCAATTCAAAATTTTATTTATTTAAAAATTATTTTATATTGATAATTAATTGTAAACTTAATTATGAATGCAATTTGTTTATAGTGTAGAAAAATTAAAAAAATACTCAAATGAATATTTTTGAATTGGTAAATTCTTATAAACATTAATGATCATTTTTATAATTATAGGATAATCATATTTTATGATTTTAATCTATGCAATTGTAAATCTTATCTATGTAAATGTATTAATGTTTCTATTAACCTTGTCAAGACTTTATGTGTTGGTTTCTACATAAAACTTGGTTTTGTAATCATAAGTTTACACAAGATAGGAATAACATCTCTCTTATGTTAAATCATATAAGAATATTAATTCAATGAACTAGGATTGTCTTTTTAAATATAACTCCAAGGGCCATAAATAATATGTTTTGTATGTCATGTTGCACAATTGATCAATTCGGACGGATAAGGTTGGCCCTATATTTGAGTTTAGATTTTGAAAGTTAAAAAAAAATGAAATTACACATCCAACCTAAGACATTTGTGCAATTGAGAATTTGACTTAGTGAAAATAAATGAATTTGAAGACTAATACCAATCTATAGGGATGAGTGTAGATGGTAACTATTGGAGAAGCCAATATCTAAAAGCACAACTAATTGTTATCTTCCAATAGTGGAGAAATGAGCACCAAAACATGTCTATCATATATTATGAAGCGTGTGTAAATGTACAATGTGAGCCTTGCATATATAGGAAAGGTAGAGGGGGTAGGAAGGAAGGATTGAATAATTTCCTACCCCTCCAAAGATGCAAAACATGTATGCTCAAATGATAAGTGTGTGTGAGCATGTGTAAATTGTGCATGCAATAGGTGTCTCAAGAGGCGAGTACATGTGTCTCAACCACATGAAGTGAGACAAAAAGATAAAATTCTCTAAGTGAAGACTTAATTAGTGTGAATGGATCAATCTAGAAAGGGTGATATGTTAATTAGATTGATAATGTGACTATTTACACTAACAATAATAAGAAAAACAATAAATTATATACTATCTATTAAAAAAATACCTTATTTGTACATTTTTCATTGCATAAATATATCCAAATCTATATACATACAAAGAAAAATACAACAATTCTTGCCATTACAAAAATATACCACTATATAACAAGAAAAATTAATATAAAATTAAAAACATAAAAATAAAGATAAATCTAGAGTTTTAAAAGAGTGGCAATCCAAACAAATAATAATATACATGTTCTTTAATTTATGATGATAAATAATATTTAAAAATTATTTATTAACCTTTAATGGTTACCTAACTTGGATTTCAATTGACCATTTCTGAGTTGAAATAAGTATTTATGATTATCTAACTTGGATAAGTTAGTAAATATCAAATGCTATTAAAATCTTAATATCCTCTCATGTCTAAGGGTGAAGTCATTAATTATTAGATTTTGATGGTCAAAAATAAAAGGAAATTTTAATATTAAAACTAATTTTTAGATTTTCATGGTGAGTTGATTTAGATTTTAATGATTGACTATTTTTAATGTGATTTAAATATTAAATATCAATAAAATCTTTATTGATATTTTTTTATGTCTCTCTACTTATATTTTAAGGGTTTATTAATTAATTGTTAGATTTTGATGGTCAATTATTTTAATTTAAAATATTTTCAAACTAAGGTACATTATCTAATCCAAAGTTCCTAGCATCAATTTAAACTATAATATCATTATTTGGTTATCTTTTAATTAGTTATAAGTTTAGCTAAATTGAAGCTCGTTGTTCTTTTATAAAAGGTGTTTTATATTGAATTTAAAATTTTATTTATTCGATTTTATTTTAAATTGATAAGTGATTGCAGATTGAATTATGAAGTTATTTGGGCAAGGGGTCTAGCTCAATTGGCTAAAGCATCCTGTTGTAGGCAAGAGGTCACAAGGTTTAGTCTCCCCCCAAACCCATGGTATCGGAGGGCATGCCACGCCAACGCCACTGGTCACGTGAAAAAAGTTTACTAGGCGCACTACAGTTTATAGGGGGATGGATACCCGACCGATTCCTGCAATCTAAAAAAAATTATGAAGTTATTTGAATTTTATTAATAATTATTCTTATTTAGTAGATTAAGGTTGAATTCATATCAAATATAATTTGGTAGAATTTTTTCTAGAAATTTGTAAACTATCAAATGCATGATTATTAGACTTTTTCGGTTAAGAGAAGGATTGAGGAAATTCTATGTCACCAAATTTATTTGGGATATGACATTGGCCTCATACTTCATGGAGTTGATATTAGGCTTGTTGACTCAACAATAATTAATCTATGGTGGGTATTTTCAACTTCACTAATAAACTAAGGATCACTTTGACAATTTAATGAAAAAAATACCTTTCAATTTTGTTAGATTGGTCAATGTGAATGATTCATCCATGTAATCTATTATAAATAAATTACAAATTTATTTAAAACCTCCAACCTAAAAAATGACCTAGTGTTAAAATACTACTAATGAATTATCTTTAATATTTATCATCTTTGCATAAGAACTTATAGAAAAAATTATGTAAATTTAGTTAATTTATCAACTTTTTAGATCACACTTTTGTAATCCATTACCAAGAAAAGAGTAATACTAGTGTATATAAAAATAAACTTTCCATAAGCTCAATCTAGGCTAATCCAATAAATTGCATGCACATAAGAATAAATTAACCTAGATTAATAAATGACAATCATGGGAGTGAATTAAAAATAAACTACTAAGATAGAAATTAAATACAAAGGATAGCATATACTTAGCTATAAGTAAAGATGAATAATTTTGATATAATTTTAGAATGTGATTGGCTTGGAATTTGAGTTGGATCCTCTTGGTCTAAATTGTTCCTTATGTTTTATGTAATATTTGTATCTTTTGTAGGCCAAGTTTATAGATATAAGATAATTCCATGAATGTGGATATGTCTTATAGGGTGCCTATCTAATCCTACTTCTTGTACACTTCTTCTCTCTATGTTGTCAAATTCATTAATGTTCACTTTATCAAAAAAATTGACAATATTTAAGAATACCTTTGGAGGACTACCAATTTGTTGGGAGACACATTCTCCTAGGTCAACCCCTAGAAAATACTAACTTTGCAATCAAGCTAAGGATCAACATGAATCAAGAAAATGTGCAAATATCTTAGATGGTGATGTTAAAGTAAATGTTGTTCTTTTTATTATATCAATTGAAGTGTTCTAATAAATGTTCTTGAATGCTTTATGAATTTAAATGATTTAGGATGATGGAGGATGGTAAATAAATACAATTGGATGTCTTTAAATGTAAAACCATAATAATAAATTGGACAAATGTGTGTTGAGTTGGATAACAATGACTAGTAAAATTAGTTGGAGTAAAAAATTGAAATTCTAGGGGTTGGATCCATTGATATGGAAATGAATTGGGATGACAGAGCCATGAGATCTATGCAGGGAACATATATTTAGACATGGGAAAAATTATATGCATAGTAAATGAAAAAATGTATGAATGAATATACATATACAAAAAGGATAAGTTAGAATGCATGAGAATGTGGGAATATGTGTAAGTGAGGATAGGTGAAGGCTAAGGGAATGAGCCCAACTTTGCATAAGAATCTATACTGTGTTGATATGTAATTGCATCAAGATATTCTCTCAAAATTTATACAAAAATAAATGGGAATTGGTATGAGTATGCAAACCTCACCATTACAATTAGCAAGATTACAAAAAATCATAAATTTTCCACATTTCATACAATATCTCCAAACACATTAATGATCTCTTCTTAATAATGGATCACAAAGTTCATTTTAAAACACCAATACTAACCAAATTGACACTTCAAAAAGCTCTTACTCAATCTAATAGATTATAAAAATCTCAAATATGTTACTATTTATTATCTTCTTAATAAATTTATCATCATGAATATATTTGAAAATGATTGTTAATGTCAATAAATTATTATATCATCAAAGTCCTTTCTTTCTTATAGAACCATTGAAAATTTCTTGAATCATGACACCCATAGAATTTATAAAAACTATAGTAACAACAACATCAAATGATACATAAACACAAATATTTTATAACTTGATCGACCAAATACTACACATAATGACTTACTAAAAACACAAATATACACTAACATAATTTTAAATATGTATACCTATTAAAACCATTTAATATTATTACTAACCTTAACATACTCATCTTATATTTTAATGGTGATTATGTATGCATTAGAATGTGGGAATATGTGTGAGGATAGGTGAAACCTAAGAGAATGAACCCGACTTTGCATAAGATTATGTCATGTATTGATATGTAATCGCATCAAGACATTCTCTCAAAATCAACACAAAACTAAATGAGAATTGACATAAGTATGCAAATTTTACCATTACAATTAGCACGATGAAGTTTCCACATATCATACGATATGTCCAACATATTAATGATCTCTTCTTAATAATGGAACATAAAGTTTAATTTGAAATTATGTCAATATTAACCAAATCGACACTTCAAAAAGCTCCTACTTAATCTAATAGACTCTAAAAACTACATGTACGCTATTGTTTATTATCTATGAGTATATTTGAAAATGATCGTTAGTATCAATAAATTATAATACCTTCAAAATACTTTCTTTCTTACAAAATTATTGAAAAATCTCTTGAATCAAGATATAATAAAATTTATAAAAATTAATTCATCAAATGATATATAATCACAAATATGCATTACTCAATTGACCAAATACTAAAAGTATAAATATACATTAATTGACCAATATAATTATAAATATATATACTACTAACCATTTAATATTATTACTAACCTTAATATACTCTTCTTATATTTTAATGGTGATTATATAGTCAATTAAACATGAAAAATATTTAGCAACTTGCTTTCTTATCACGAGGCAGACCATAGCCAAGTTTAGTTGACTATTTCCTAATTAAGACAAACCATTTAAAACCCGAATCTCTTACAACCCTTTTATGAAGACTACATGTGAACTCTTATTTAAGATTATTTCGCTAATATTCTAACATCGTCCGTGATTACTTGAATCTGCCTCACATTTCTTTTGCCTATACCAAACTCTTTACACAAATGAGGTTAAAATTTAACCAATCACCTTTACGAGGTCTGTCTAGAGCCGTGAACAAACCTTACCAATGTATTAGTTTTATATATACAAACTCTATTTTCTATTGAGAAGAGGATCTAATAGATGAGCCCATTTTCATATATTTTTTTAGTCACAAAGGTATTCCTGTGAGTCAGTCTAGCGTCCAACTCTTCTTATCTTGGACTTATTTTTTGTCAAGTTGGGGTCGAGAAGGGGCGAGTTGGGGTGAGACTGATCCCCTGTGGATGAACACAACTGCCCGCAAGCCACATGCATCGGGCGAATCCGGACCTCAGAATCGAATCCAAGACCTTGGGGAGCATATCCAAGATTCAAGCCAACTACGCTACCTGTGCGTGTTCTCATAATTGCTATGGTGTTGCACAATAATCATCTTTTTTTTCTCTTTTACATGTTATTTGTAAAGTTAAACATTAATAGTTAGTTTGCATCTAAAATGGACAAAGTATCAATTTTCACAAATCACATCAAAGAAACAACTAATCACATGGTGATGCATAGAGCAATCGGTAATAAATGCCTTGATGCACATGTTTTGATCTAACTTTTTCAAAGAGATATTCAACAAAAACTTAATTGATGTAATTATGTTGTTAATACCCAAAACCTCAAATAATAACTTTAAACTCTTAGATCACTTACAAAGAATTTTAACGAAATTTGACTTATTGTCTAAACCTTGTAAAATTAATTCTTATTCAAGAAAATCCATTATCATAAAAAAGAAAACTGAAATTGTAAATCTTTAACTCTGGGTTTACTCCACATTCCCCCACATGAAATTTAAATATAAAGTTACCTACGTTGAAATTGGGTGGCTATACCCCCTAGGTTATCGAGTGTGGTGGTTTGTTACTGTCAAGTAGCCAAGGACTTGAGTTGACAATGTGGAAATTGAAATGGGGAACCAATCCCACGTGGCCCCCAAGGATTCATACCTAGAATGAATTCAAAAATAGGTATACCATGGACTTTTTTGACACTAGGGTGCTTCTTGTCAACTTTAGGGCACCAATTTCAACAACAAATTAGTATGAAATAAGCATGTGGTCTTGTCCCACACGCATCCCAAGGAGAGTTAAAGCGGTGAGTCAAGACCAACCGTGGTAAACTCTTGAATTTGACAACGATCTTGTAATGAGTGGGAGATGGCATGGAAGGCAAATTTTGTGATACCCAAGTGAAATTGTTCAAACTTCAACCCATCATGCTCATGCTTTTCTAGGAAACTTGAAAAGAAACATCCAAATTATTAAGAGTTAATGATGTCTACACGGGCTTTGAATGCTTTATCATCCCCTTATTCTTCTTTTTGCCCCCCTAATCAATACCTAGATATCCCCAATTATTGACCTTGTTTCCTCCACCCCAAAATATGGCTCTTGGTTTGGGATTTATATCAACCAATGTCTTATCATAATCAAGCCAAATGGGTATTTTATTTTTTAATTCTACCCAAATGGGTTTTTGTTTTTTTGTTTTTTAAATTCTCTTCCACTTTAAAGATGGTGTTGGAAGAGATTTTTTTTTAGTACATTAGATTTAAAATAGAGGAGAGTAATTGGTATGTTTGTGTTTTTTTTTTTTAGAATGGAGGGATCGGGTAGCCTCCTTATAAACTGCAATGTGCTTGGTAAATTATTTTCACGTGATCGGTGATGCTGACGTGACACACCCTCCAATACCGCGAGGACGAGGGGGGCCTGGACCTTGTGACCTCTTGCCTGCAACAGGATGCTTTAGCCAATTGAGCTAAGCTCCCCGTCCCATATGTTTGTGTTTATTAGTATAGATATCTTAAATACATTTATCTAAAAAATGTCACTAATTTGGAGCTATTTTATGTACTTAAAAGTTATTTTATTATAATTTTGAACTATTTTATTTAAGTTAATACATGGGGATATAAATGTTTTGAGTTGCTTATTTTAGAAATATTAGACATTAATATTGTGACGTGTAAATGACTATCAAATTTAAGGTAAAAGATAAGAGTTTTTTTTATCAAGTTCACATCATTACACTCCACCTCTTGTTGTCATTGTAGAATGTCTCTCCATGTTAAAAAGTAGACAAAAATATATGTTTTTACAAGTCATATAAAAGAAATAACTAATCATATGATTACACATAAGGTAGGTATTATATATGTTTTGATGTCCATCTTTTAATTTAACTTTTTGTGGATGTTTAAAGAGAGATTAACAAAGATATAACTAATGTGATTTTATTATTGAGGCTTAGAACCTTAAGCAATAACTTTAAGTTCTTAAGTCGCATATGAAAACATGTTAAATTTGTAAAATTTTAACTTATTATTTACTAGTATAGATATCTTAAATACACATATCTTAAAAATGTGAGAGATATCAATTTGGAACTATCTTATTTATTATTAAATATTAATATTTTGATATATAAAAAGTTATCAAAATTAAAATAGAATTAAAGAATTGTTCTTAAGAATTCATGCCACTACACTCTTTTTTTACTACTACCATTGTAAAATATCTCTCAACATTAAAAATATTTAAATATAAAATTAAAATATATAATTATTGTATCATCTCTTAATAATATTTAAAATTAAAAAAAAAAAAACATAATCATATATATATATAACAAATTGAAATTATACAAAATGCACATGTAACAGTAATTTGTGAAATTTAAAATTTATTTGACAATATAATTCCATATTTGAATTTCTTGGACAACGAAATTCCATTATTGTCTTTACTACTTTTTCTTTGGAAGTGGAGTCCTTCCCACACTAAGATAATATTTTCCATGAAAAATGGCCTCTACAAAATGCTAAGATGTGCATATGGAAAGCTTGTGTTTTTGTTTATTTAGTAATAATATTGTTATTATTAAATGTCATAGATGCAAATATTTATAGTTTATTTTAGTATGATTTATGATAAAATAAAGTTGATTAATTTATTTTTTTTAATAAATTTTAAAATAATTTAAGCATAATATAAATTGTAATTGAGAGAAAGTAATTAAGATATATAATCATATTTTTAAAATTATAAATATGTCACATAATTATGTTATTATAAATATAAGGTGTGTTTGAATATTGGAAAATTATGTATAAATTATTATATTAATAAAAAAATGTAATTAACTACATTTGATTTAATTATACTAAAATAATAATCAAAATAATTCATATCTAATATATTTTAGTGTTGTATATTTTTAAATTTTATTAAGGTTTGGATCCACCCTTGCTTGCACGTCATTTATGTATCTTAATTAGGGTATGGGCTTCATTGTTTCCTATATCTATGATCCTTTCCCACCTTCCCTCCTTTGTGCTTTATTATTGCATCTATCATTATGGACACATTTTCCACCCTTCTTTTCATGTGTGTTTCCCATCTAATTGTGCTTTATGGTATATCCCTATACTCACTCAATACATCTAGGGGTATTAATTCAAACTTGGTGAACCTATTCTTTCTACATCTCATGATAGCTTTCCTTTGTATGCCTCTCTTGATTTGTCCTTCCTTCAAGACCTTTATATTGTGCCCTTGATAAATCCACATGTTTCTTCTACAATTACATTTAAAGATGAACACCTTCTTCTATGCCCAATTATGTGTTTATTAATGGTTATATTCTTGATGAATCTAATTGAGATATATTCGCTATAGGGTTACATATCTATTATGTCTATCCTAGTGAGTTTTGTGATGATTGTACTTAGATTCTATCACTAGAAATGTACCTCTACATGATACACCTCATTTGTGTTCACCTTCACATGAGGTTATTTCCCCACGTGTAGCTTATTATAGTCCTCTTATGTACTTTGAATCGTGATCTATGGATAATATGTTTACTAAGGAGTATAGTGCTAGTTCCTTATATTATTATGATGCCGATAATAACTCTTTGATCAATGATAATTTGATTTATGATGGCTCTAAAACCAACATTTTTTTATGGTTCCTATTCTTCACATTTTAGTGGTACTTCCTTGGAGGACCACATAGATACTTTGATATATCATGGTGATGTACCCACCATTGATAACCATTGAGGTTCTCCTTCATATCATTTTATTCTTTCATATGATTTATCTTTTATTAATTGTGGGGCATCCTCCTTAACATCTCCTACTAAGAAAACACATTACTTAGATGGTGTAATGTCATAAAATTGTACCCCTTTGCAATTTCACTCATATTTTTGCACATCCACTTTGGTGTCCACTCCCTTAGAATTTGTGTAGGCTCATTTTAGCCTTTGCATTAGCATTTTTCCTCCTCAAGATGCTCAAGACCCCTTTTTAGCAACTACCTTCACATGTCAACTTTGCATCTAACTTTGTGTTTCCTTGTTTCCACTAATTTCAAGAGTGATTTGTTTGGACACTAGTGCACCACACAGACGTCTATGCACCATGCTAGCATCCCACGATATTTTGACATTCTAAACAGTTGTTTTTGAGTGCCTTGCCACTTGTCACTTACCTTTGTCAGTGGTAATAGCTTGGGACACTTTGTAATGACTTAGGAGGCTTATTTTCCCACATCTTCTCTCTTTTAAATGGATTATTTCACTTCATTTAGTCTCTCTCTAGCTTCTTGGTCTTGCTCTCTTGGGACACTCTATTTTCTCTCTTTCACTCTCTCAAGCTTGCACAACTCTCTTGCTTGTGAAATGATGGAAAAGGGATTCAATCAAAGTGAATCAAC
Source organism: Sequoia sempervirens (assembly GCA_007258455.2). Classification (NCBI taxonomy): domain Eukaryota; kingdom Viridiplantae; phylum Streptophyta; class Pinopsida; order Cupressales; family Cupressaceae; genus Sequoia; species Sequoia sempervirens. The sequence goes on along the minus strand of VDFB02277116.1, from coordinate 29,975 downwards.
AAGATGATGAACCACACTTTTCACTTGTTATTTCATTCAATTATGCATAGGAGAACATCAAAAAATAAACTTGACTGATATAACAGTAAAGGTAAGTTTTAAGATGGTAAAATGATGTGTACCTATTGTAGAAAGTGCTTTTTAGAGCCTCACTAAGGACTCATTCACCAAGTGGCAAATGGGTCCCTACTAGGGTTCTAGAAAATCAATTTATGGGTTTTATTCTTCAATGTCTGCACTCTTAAATCCTAGATGATTATCTCTCGAAAGTCATAAATGAATTTTATAGCTTACTTTTTGTGATCTTGCAAGAAAGATAACAACTTTGACAACTTTGCAACTTTGAAAACTTTTGTAACTTTTTTTCTCCAATTGATCTTCAACCTAAAACCTGCAATTACACATCAAATAGGAGAAAAATGTTGATTGTTATGGAATAGGGGTTTGCCTTAGTCAAACCCTATTTTGGTAATTAAACCTTATGATGAAACAATGAAATATGAAACACGAAACATGAAACAATGAAACCTTGGATGAGATCTTGGGTGACATATCAGTAATCTAGCATGAAGTGGCTTTAAGAAATGTAGATCTTGATCATGAACTTGAAATAAGATAATGGCTTTGAACACTTGAACTTGATCACCAATGCTACATCATCACATTAGCTCAACAACATGCATGACTTTGACATGATGAATTGGATCTTTGATTGTTGCAATAAACTCTAGTAATTTTCCCTTGAATGCCCTCTTGAATGCTCTATAATGCTCTTGTGAACTCTTAGGATGCTTGCATAAAGATTCTTCTAGGTTGCTTAGATGAAACTAGGTGAAATAACCTTATATTTATACTTAACTTAAGATTAAATTCCAGAATTCAAACAACACAAGTCAACATCAAATATAGGATTTGAAATCATCAAAATACTGCCAAAAAAATATCCCAAGGGGGGTGTCCTAAGTTAGTGAGCACCCATTCACCATAGGGTGAATGGGTCCTAGCATACTTAACTAGGACACATTTCGGGGGATGCAGAATGTCATGACAAAAGGGGGTCCTAAGACCTAGTGAGGACCCATTTTCCAGGTGGTGAATGGGTCCTAGGTCACTATCCTAGGACACATTCCTTGCAAAATTATGTGTTGTGTAATATTATTTAAGAGTGCCAGTTTTATCCCTCGGAAAATGCAATAAATTAGGCTTGGATTTGAATTTAAGGGGCCAATTAACTTTAATATTTAACCTCAATTAATTAATAAATCCCTCGATTAGTGTGAAGTGTAAAGATACACTTTACAACACCCTAAATAAGGCATCATTAAGTCTTGTTTATTAATTCATTCCCAAATTAAGGAAAAATGGATACTTTTTCTATTACTACATTTTTCCCCCACTTTAGTGAGATTATGACCCCATGTCAAACTCACACTAAAGTAGACATTCAAGACACTTATGTATGCATCAATGACAAAGATACACAATCATACACTATTAAAGACTAGGAAAATAAAGGATCAAGCTTCAACCATCCCATTGCGATGTGGAACACAGTTGTTTGTCTGAGAAAGAGAAAGGATCAAGCCTCAACTATCCAACACAATGTGGAACATGCGTCAACTATTTGTCCAAGAATGTTCACAAGTAGAAATCGATGTCCACCATGCAAACAACACACGTGCTCACTCTGGGGTAGTGGAACCTCAGGCCATCCACTAAGTGATTATCCCAACGAGGTGATAAATGAGAGAATCATATTAGGCTCCCATACCATGTATTAAATTTATCCTCCTAACAACTTCAATAAGGTACCACAATGCTAAACGCTTATGCATATTATGTCTATAGGTTTTTGTTCAAGGGGATCTTGCTTCATGCATGTAAGGTCCTCTTCTTAGGGATCATCATGCCTAATGTCTCCAAGAGAGGACAAGTCAAGAGTATTAGATTGCCACTTATGGGATGCCTCAATTTGCATCAAGCCACTAAGGGAAAGTTGTACACTTAGAAATATTTCACTCTTGGAGGACATCAAACCCAATGACATCACCAAGAAAAGGATGCATCACAAGAAAAAGAAAATCACACCATGAAATTTGCAAAATGTTGAAAGATATCATCGATGTATTCCCCCACTTTAAAGCAATTGCTAACACCATTGTTGTGAGAAATTACTTTAAAGTAGCCAATATTCCATCCCAAAACATGAGAGCTTACTCAAAAATACCTATGCCAAGTCATATGTTCCCAAAATAGAGCTACGTCATGAAAAAGGAAGGAGGGGTTTCCCCCAAAAATATGGAAGGGATCTATGGATCCGGGGTCAGTATATCTTTGCTACAATATTGTCATAGAGCTCAAAATTGTCATCATTCTCCAAATACTCATAGAATTGGAAGAATGACACATAGAGAGCAAAAAAAAAATCCTTCTGGTCAACGTGGAAGAGACCTAAATGCCTCAATGCCTTGCATCATCCTCAAAAGGAAAACACAAGACAAGTGAAAAAGATAAAATGTTTATGACATATAAAAGAATGTAGATACATATAGAGGAATGCACAAAGAGAGAGAGATACATCAAATGAAACAACATGGGGGATCACATTATGCACATGCAATCACATAAAGAAACATGAAAACAAAAAACAATGCAAAAGACTAGTAAGGAACATGTGAGTCAACCTATAGTAGGTCATCTGCATCCCAATCTTAGTCAGTATAAATGGAAGGAAGACAAATAGCCAAAGGGACCACATCACATGCCAAAACTAGGAGAAGGCTAACTAACCCCTTGCCCCCACTAAGTGCAGGAAAAGGATGAGCCAAGATAGGTGATGAGAATGAGATCCTTGTGATAGAAATAATGATTTGCAATGAATTTATAGCAACAAAAATATTCACCACTGCTTCACCAAAAAATTCACACTCTCTCTGTAGAATGTAGACACCTTCTACTCACTTCTTCCTGTAGTCATGCATTAAAGATCGCATTGCATTTCACACTTTCACACTTCACATTCCAACACACATCATAATTATCATTATCCATCAACTCAACACTCATATATATCATCCTCGACCTTGAAAACAATTGAGAAGGTCGGCTATGCACCTTAAATGTGCAAATTCAAATTAGGTCGGCACCAAAACATTCCCACGATGGAAAGGAATGAAGGTGGACCACAATACACTTTAACTCTGACCAAAATACACTCATACACATTATGCCACACTTCCAAAAATATTGAAGCATATTAGAAATTAGTGACAACATCCAAGGTCGACATAACCTGTGTTAAAACCATTAAATATTTAAGTATATGCTTTGTTTGATTCATAGAAAAATTGTGGACCACTCACAACACTTTAACACAATCTAGAATTTTCCATAAACATCCTACAATCGAAAAAATCCTTCACAACATCATACACTAGAAGAACATATTCATTCTGCACAACCAGTTAACCTTCCACACATAGCAACACCTGAATCCAACCTAGTGGATCACCAAACAAAAACAACTTAGGCTAAAGATAGATATGATCAATGTAAGCACAACCTCAAATTTGCAAGACTAGAAACCAAATTGTGGAGAGATGTAGAGAAAAACCATTTCTCCTAGACAACACTGCTTTCACAATTCACACATTGGTGAATATAAATTTCTCTGCACAATGATCGAACACCAGAAGTTCTAGATATAATACCTTTGATCAACATATCTGAACTGCATAGGTATATCTTTAGCCATGAAGAAATACTGAGCAAAACATTGAACATTACTTTGATATACTGAACACCTCTCAACCACACTATTTTCTCTTTTCTTTAGATTTTCTCAAAATTACTTGGAAACCAAGCACCACAAACACAAAACTCGTCACCCGGAACACCTTCTCAACATCTCAACTATACAAGATGTTGAACATCACCAACACATGCTTATCAAAGAAACACTAGAGGTTGACATCAATGATCCAACTAATGACAACATAATGCAACCAATCAAAGCATCATCATGAACTTCCAACAATCTCCTCATAAACCTGTTGACATCAATGAAAACACACCAACTACTCATACTTCCAATAATCTCCCCCTTTATCATTGATTTCAACATGTGGAAAAAACCATCAACAACAAAAACAACAACTTTGATCACCAACTCATATATTGCACCCCAGTACATACTGCTCCCCCTTACTTCATAAGGTTTTTCAGTTTCCCCTTTGACATCAATGGAAGAGTGCAACACACTTGTATCTTCCCCCCTTTGACATCAATCGCACATACTCTCCTATAAATTCTCTACAACATACTGCATCAACTAGAAACTACTGCTCATACCATATAATGATAACACTTACTCCTTTTACTGTAACAACCAAATATGCTACTACCTACTTGATCTAAGAGGTAGCCATCAACATCAGTCCAAAAAAAGGAATGAATCTTGAGATCCATTAGATTGATGCATATCCTTATTCATCTAATTGAAAGGAGGGGAAATAACCCCCAACTTCTCTTGAAGATACTCAAAATTATCCTTAGGAAGAGCCTTCGTGAAGATATCTACAATTTGATCCTTAGTAGGCACATACTCCAACTTCACCTCATTCTCTACAAACTTATCTCTTAAAAAATGATACTGAATTGAAATATGCTTTTTCCTTGAATGCACTACTGAATTCTTTGAAGTGTTAATAACACTTGTGTTATCACATATAAGATAGAAATAGGTTCATCATCTACCACTATGATATCCTTCAAAGTTTGCTTCATCCATAACATCTATGTGCAGCATGATGTTGCAACAATGTATTTTGCCTCTATAGTAGATAATGACACTGAATCTTGCTTCTTGCTTAGCCAAGACACAAACCTACTTCCAAGAAAGAATGCACCACCACTTGTACTTTTTCTATCATCCATACAACCTACCCAATCTACATTTGTGTAAGCACTCAGAGAGAAATTAGTATCTTTGGATACCACAGACCATGTTCCAAAATGTCCTTTAGGTATCTGAATATCCTCTTCACTACTGCCACATGCGACTTTGGGATCTACTTGAAATATACACACAAGAAAAACTACATGCATGATATCCAGTCGAGTAGTAGTTAGATATAGTATTCCTCCAATCATTGATTTATACTTGCTCTAATCAGCCTTAGGAAATTCATCATTTTTCTTAGCTTGCAACTAGTAACCATAGGAGTGCATACCAGTTTAGAGTCTTCCATCCCAAACTTCTTCAACATTTCCTTGACATACTTAGATTGTGAAACGAATATCCCTTTCTTTGTTTGATTAATTTAAAGTCCAAGGAAGAAATTCATCTCCCCAAACATAGACATCTCAAAATCTTTCTGCATCTCTTTTACAAATCTCTTGCACAATGCTTCATTGCCTCTAAAGATTATGTCATCAACATACACAACCACAATCAAGATTTGATCTTTTTCAATCTTAAAGTAAAGATTACTATTTGTGATACCTTTATTTAATCCTTGCTGCAATAAGTATCTATCTAATTTTGCATGCCAAGCTCTAGGAGCTTGCTTGAGTCCATATAATGTCTTCTTTAATTTGTAGACCATATTAGGATTATCTGATGATTGAAATGATTCCAGTTGTTCAATATAAACCTCTTCTTCCAACTCACCATTCAAGAATGCAACTTCATATCCATCTAATAAAATTTGAAATCCTTGTGTTGCAAAAGTCAAAAACATCCTAATAGTTTCCATTCTTGCCACTGGAGAAAATTTCTCCTCAAAATTTATACCTTCCACTTGTGAGTAACCTTTACGCACAATTCTTTCCTTGTTTCTTACCACTTCTCCACTCTCATTTAGCTTGTTCCAAAATACCCACTTAGTTCCAATCAAATTCTTGTTTGTTGGTCTTGGGACAAGTTCCCAAGTCTGATTCTTCTCAATCTGCATCAATTCTTCCTCCATAGCCTTGATACAACATTCATCTTTGCATGCCTCAATCACTATTTTAGGTTCAACTTTAGAAAATAAACACAAGTTTAATTGTTCTTCTATAATAGCATCCTTTCTTCATGTCAACACACCTCTACTTTTTTCACCAATAATCTAATCTTCTGAATGATTATTCTGCATATACTTGAGGGTTTCAAGAATGTTTTCCAGAGCTTCTTCCTCTTCAAATTACACTTCTTTTTCCTTACCTTCATCTTTCTCTTCTTCTCTAAAAAAGGACTCATCTAATTCATATACCTGTATCATCATTGAACTTTTATGTAAGTCTTCATCCACTTTGAGACTTACACTTTTAACAATCCTTTTCAACCTCTTGTTGTAGTATTAGTACACCTTTCTTCTTGTAGAATATCCAAGGAAGATTCCTTCATCAGATCTTGCATCAAACTTTCCTATGCTTTATTCATCTCTTCTGATATAGCATTTGCTTCCAAACACTCTAAAATATTTCACAGTAGGGGTTCTTCCATACCACAATTCATAGGGAGTCTTTGAATTGTTTTTCCTTGATTGTGCTTTGTTAAGTATGTAGACTGCAATCTGAATTGCTTCTCTCCAATAGACATCTGATAGATTTCCTTCCTTCATTATTGTCCTTGTTGCTTCTTGAATGGTTCTATTCTTTCTTTCCACAACTCCATTTTGCTGAGGAGTCCTAGGGGCTGACAAATGCCTCTTTATTCCATGATCTTCATAAAAAGTGTTAAACTCATTGGAGGTGAACTCTCCACCTCTGCCAGATCTCAAAAAATTGATCTTTATATACATTTTATTCTCCACCATAGCTTTGAAGGCCTTAAACTTATCTAAAGCTTTTGATTTTTCTTTGAGAAAAGTAATCAAAATCATTCCAAAATAATCATCAATTAATAGCTTGAAATACTTGTCACCTTGAAAACTTCATATTCTTGTAGGTCCACAAATATTTGTATGCACCAACTCCAAAGGACCGATAGTTTATTATTTTTTTACTTTGAAACTCTTTCTAGATTGCTTCCCAATCTGACATTCCTTGTATACAACATTGATAGGCTTTGTAATCTTCGGCAGATCTCTTACAGTTTGATTTGAACTAATCCTCACAAGGATATAAAAATTGATATGACACATTATTCTATGTCACAGTCAACTTTCATTTATCTGAGTCATAAAGCATTGACCATTTGCACCCTTTAGTTGATAAACATTCCCATTTGTCCTTCTTCCTATTGCAACCATATTTTCGAAGCCTTTTATGATCTCACAACCATTATCTTGAAACACAAGATTATATCCTTTTCTACACATGTTTCCTACACTCAAAATTTTATGCTATAGACCCTTAACATAAAGAACATCATTTGTATTATGCTTAATATCAAAACTGATTGAACCTTTTCCACATATCTTAGTAGATGTATCATCACCAAACTTAACTAAACCACCTTCAAACTTCTCAAGCCTAATAGACTTACTCTTATCACCTGTCATGTGATTTGAGCATCCACTGTCAATGATCCAGTTGCTACTCTCTTCTCTAGCATGAAAATCGGTCACCAGACATGCTTCCAGAGAACTTTCCTTCATACATCTCTTAGAGTTAGTAGAATTAGTTCCAAAATTTGGAACCATGAACAAGCATTCATCATATTCATCATCATATCTCTAACATAATAATTTTTCTTAAATTATTTACCTTTATTCTCCTTAGGTATGTCTTTTGAAGCTTTGACATGACATCTTGAAGCATAATGACCAATCTTTCCACAGTTAAAGCATTTGAAAGGTAACTTACCTTTGTATTTTTCAGTACCCTTTTTTCAGTTTCCTCAAAAAGTTTGCTTCCAACTCATCAATTTCATTCAAATCAGATTCCTCTTCTTTTCCAACTTTAAAATTAGTCTCCCTTATTACATCACTTGGACCAAACTCTCTCAATTCAAAAGCAGTTAAAGTACCAAACGACTGATCTCTAGAATACTTATCTAAATTCTAAAATTCTTCAATAACAAAAACCTTATGACTATAAAATTTAGTGAGTTCTTAGTACCTTCTTAACCACCTCTTCTTCTTCACGTTTTCCTCCAAGGCCTCTAATAGAATTGACAACTTGTCCACTCTATGCATGTAGTCAGTAATATCTTCATCTTCTGTCATCCTTAAGGTCTCAAATTTAGTCTTCAAATTTTGTATCTTTGCTTGCTTGACTTTTTCATCTCCTTCATAGATACATTCTAAATTTTTCCAAATTTCACTAGCAATTTTAAGACTCATAACTTTCCCAAGTTCTAAATTAGCAAGACCACTCAAAAGAGCATACCTTGCTTTTCCATTATTCTCATATGCCTTGATCTCATCATTAGTACTCGAACCATTTGCAGGAATTGTATATTCAATTTCAATAGATTTCCAAACTTCAAATTCTAGAGAAATAAGAAAACTTTCCATTGTAGTCTTCCAGAATGCATAATCAAATCCATCAAACAAAGGAGCCTCCTTCTTGTGCACCATCCTAGATATACCTCAAGTAGTTAAGCTTTCTTCTAAGGAACCTTTCTTAGATACCAATTGTTGAATGCACAAGAAAACTAAGAGGGGGGTGAATCAGTTGTACATTAAAACATAGAAACCCTCATGGACATTCAAATCTGCATTAGTCCTTAAACCCTTAGCAACCATTAAACCCTTATCATGCATTAGAAGAATGTAAACATGAGAAAAAGTAATGCAAACACAACCAAACACATGAGAACACTAGATTTACGTGGGAAACCCAAGAAGGGGAAAACCACGATGAGGATTAGCTCACAATATAAAGTAATTACAACACTGAATACAATAGGCTTATTGCCAGAGAGATCACTTCCCAAAATAAAAGAAGGGATCACTTCCAATGGCTCACTGCCAAATTAGAAAGAAGAAAAAAGAGGATTGTTAAAACAATGAGAAATCTATCTCAAAGCAATAAAAAGATCCACCATTGCTTCACAAGAACATTCACACTCTCTCTATAGAATGTAGACACCTTATACTCACTTATTCCAGTAGTCTTAGGCATTAAATATCGCACTACATTTCACACTTCCGCACTTCACATCTCAACACACATCATACTTATCATTCTCCATCAACTCAACACTCATACATCATCCTCAACCTTGAAAACAATTGAAAAGGTCAGCTATGCACCTCAAACATGCAAATTCGAATTAGGTGGGAACCAAAACATTTTTGTGGTGGAAATGAATGAAGGTGGACCACAATACACTTTAACTAGGACCAAAATACACTCATGCACGCTATGCCACACTTCCACAAATATCAAAGCATATTCAAAATTAGTGAAAACACCCAAGGTCAGTCGAACCTGTGTTAACACCATTAAATAATTAAGTACACACTTCCTTTGATCCAAAGACAACTCGTAGACCACTCATAATACTTTAACACAATCTAGAATATTCCATAAACATATTAAAATCCAACAAATCTATCACAACATCATACACTAGAAGAACACATTCATTTTTCACAACTAGTTAACCTTCCACACATAGCAACACCTGAATCCAACCTTTTGGAGCACCAAAACACAAACAACTTAGACTAAAGATAGATATGATCAATGTAAGCACACCCTTATATCCACAAGACTAGAAACCAAATTGTGGAGAAATATAGAGCAATACCATTTCTCTCATACAACACTACTTTCACAGTTCACACACTAGTGAACACAACTTTCTCTGTACAATGATCCAACATCAAAAATTCTAGATATAACACATCTGAACACCTCTAATCAACATATCTGAACTACACAGGCATATTTTCAGCCATGAAGAAATTCAAAGCAAAACAATGAACATTACTCTGCTATACTGAACACCTCTCAACCACACTATTTTCTCTTTTCTTCAAAATTTCTCAAAATCACTTGGAAACCAAGCACCACAAACACAAAACCCATCACCTAGAACACCTTCTCAACATCATGACCATACAAGATATTGAACATCTCCAACACATGCTTATCAAAGAAACACTAGAGGTTGGCATCAATGGTACTACTAATGACAACATAATGCAACAAATCAAAGTATCATCATAGACTTTCAACAAGATCCTCATAAACCTATTGACATCAATGCAACAACCTAGAACTGTTGACATCAATGACAACACACCAGCTACTCATACTTCCAACACTTTGTCTACCATATTCACACCAAGCTGAGAGTGGTATGAATTGAGGAAGTTTTCACTAGAAGTTATGTAGAAACTCTTTAGACCATGAATGCCAACTTAATGGAAGCACTTGATAGCCATAATGTTTGATACCTTTGAGAATAGGAACATACCTCTTATCAACACATCCCCTAAGAATAGGTTATAATTTTCTAGTGCATAGTTAATCCTATCTTAGGGAATGAATATGTATTTGATATACTTATGAGCTAGGCTTTTGAGAAGGTCCACATTGGGGAGAAGATCCATTATGTTTGAAAGAAAAGGGATATTATTTGTGAGAAGTAGAGAGAGTGCAAGGTAGACTGTAAGAATTCGCTTTCACATACCTCAATGATGACCATCTCAACTGTTGCAAGAATGAAGGTGTTTTCATTGATGTCAATTGGTTAACTAGTTATCAACTGGTTGGTGTTGTCATTGATGTCATGGATGCACGTTATTGGTTGTATATGTTGAGGATATTGAGAAAATTGTAATGAAGAAAGGTTGCAGTATTTAGTGGTTGCTCTAGGTTTTTCTCCAAGATTTTCTCCTATGTTTGTATGGTTCATATATGTTGATCATGCTTGTTGAAAGCTACTATATCCAAATTTTTGGCTTCTGGATCATTGTACAGTGCAAGTTATGTTCACCAATTGTGAATTGTATTTTTCAGGGTATCTGGCTGAGGTCTGGGAGAAATCTAGTTGCTTTGGATTTATTCTTGGTTGAGTCTTATGACTTGTGGTCCTAGAGTTAAGTTGTTATGATTGTGTTGAAGATAATTTTTTGTCTAGAAAGATTGGATCATGTTAAGGGTTGCATGTGCTAAATTGTTCTATGTGTTTTACACTAGTTTGGTCAACCTTGTGTTAAACACTTCTTTCAAAGTTTATGAAGCATGTTGGGATTTATTTGGGTCCTCATCAAGCGTGTGTTTGGGTCGCCCTCATTCTAATTCCACCCTAGAATGTTTTGGCGCTGACCTAATTTGAATTTAAATGATGTATGACCAACTTTGGATATGTTTCAAAGTTGAAGATGGTATAAATACATGATGAGATATCAATAAAAGGTATGCAAAGAAATAGAGCAAGATAGATGCAAAATAGATACGAAACAGTGTGTATTTGATGTGATTTTGGCAGATCAATGCGAAATCTAATTGTTGAGTTTCTAGATGCAGTGAGCTAAATGTGTACTCTATCATTCATGCATGTTTGCAAGTGGTTGAGTGAGTCATGGTGGAAATATTTGTTGCATTGAGATTGTCTTCTCTTTGTAACATATCTCTTCTATATTCTTTGTATTTGTGTGGTAATGATCCTTTCAAGTGGTGAACCCTTGTTGGATAGTGTGTCCTGTTTTGGTAGTGAGCCTACTTTGGCAATGAACCTTTGTAATCGGTTTTGATATTCTTTATATTTTGAGCTAATCCTCACTATTTTTTTTCCCTTATTAGGTTTTCCATGTAAATATGGTGTTACTGTGTATGTGTGATGCTTTTTAGTTTCTTCCATTGCACTTAATGTTTAATCATTTTAGTAGAGTAAAGGATTTGTGATTAATCTAATTTCTGGTGAAAGTTTTAAAGGTTAAAATTTATCACAACTGATTTACCCCCCCTCAATTGTCTTGTTCAACGATCGGTATCAGACCTTGGAGAGGAGCTTAATTGCTTAAGGAAGGTCCGAGATGGTAGGAAAGATCACATTTGAGTATCCTAGGTTCGATGGAACTAATTATGCTATTTGGAAAATATAGATTGAAGGATATCTGGAGTATTATGGATATGATGTTGAGAAAGCTTATAAGACTACTTACACTCCTCCTGCTAATGGTCTGAGTTTAGCTGATGAAATCAAGGTGCATGAAGCAAACAATAAGGTAAATTTCATTCTAAAGAATAATATTTCACATTCAGAGATGATTAAAGTTCAAAATCTGAAGACTGCTACAAAAGTCTGGGATGCTTTAGAAAAGATGTGCGAAGGAGATGAAAGGGTCAAAGAATTAAAGTTACAGAATTTGGAGATACAGTTTGAGCTCCTGCATATGTGTGCAGATGAGAACATTAAATCCTATGTACAAAGAGTGGATGAGGTGGTAGGTGGAATGTGAGGACTTGGTGCTACAATAGAGGAATCCAAGATTGTAAAGAAGATTCTTAGAACTCTCCCTGATGCATACAGTGAAAAGGTATCTATTATTGAAGAACATATAGACTACAAGACCTACACTAGAGATCAGTTATTGGGAACTCTGACATTTTATGAGTTGAGAAAGACAAATTTGAGAAATGGATCCAAATCAGAATCTGCTTTTAAGGCTACAAGAGCTAAAGATCTAGATGAAGAAAATCTTGATGAAGTAGAAGCTAACTTTGTGAGAAGGATGAAGAAAGGCTCAAGTAAGTATGGAGGTAAGTTAACCCTTTAAATGCTTTAGTTGTGGAGGAATAGGTCATTATGCTTTGAGATGTTTGAAAAGAGCTAAGAAGAATAAACAAAGATTTAGAAAATAAAACAAAGGTAAGAAGATCAACAAAGCATATTACGTATGAGGATGCTATTATTTTTTATGAGGAATCTGATTATGGAGATTTGGATGACAATGAATGCTTGTTATTGGCTATAAAAGATGAACCTACTTCTGCTAATTTTGAAAGACAGGTGAAATAATGTCCTTCAGAGAAAGAGAAAGATAAATACTGCAATCTCTGTCCTACATGCTAAACAAGAAAAATAACTATTGGGTTGTTGACAGTGGCTGTTCAAATAACATGACCGGTGATAAGAGTAAGTTTGTTAAACTTGAAAAATATGATGGAGGCTTAGTTATGTTTGGAGATGATACTAGTGCTACAATTTGTGGGATAGGTTCAATAAGTTTTGATGGCAAGCATAATACTGATGATGTCTACTATGTTAAGGGCTTAAGGAATAATCTCTTGAGTGTTGGAAAAATGTGTAGTAAAGGATATAATCTTGTATTTAAGGATGAGAGATGTGAAATCAAGAAAGGATCTAAAATAGTGATTGTTGATGGACGTTGCTTTATGACTTAGATTAATGATAGTTTTTTATGGCATCGGAGAATGTTCCATATGAATTTTGATAACCTAGTGAGGATTAGTGTAGTACAAGCCGTGAGAGATTTACCAAGGATTACAAAGCCTGTTAATACTATTTGCAGGAATTGCTAGTTTGGAAAGCAAGCAAGAAACAACTTTAGATCAAAGGAGCAATCTACTACGAACTACTAGATTTAATTCATACGATCTCTATGGTCCTACAAGAGTGAGAAGTCTACAAGGTGAAAGGTAATTTATGCTTTTGATTGATGATTACTAGAGGTATACATGGGTTACATTTCTTAGAGAGTAATCTAATGCATTAGATAGATTCAAGTCATTCAAAGCTATGGTTGAGAATGAAGTAAATTTGAGAATAAAATGCTTAAGTTATGACAAAGGTGGTGAATTCACCTCCCATGAGTTTAATATGTTTTGTGAAGTTCATGGAATAAAAATATAGTTATCTGCTTCGAGAACTCCTCAGTAGAATGAAGTTGTTGAAAGGAAGAACAAAACAATTCAGGAAGCTGCAAGATCAATGATTACTGAAGATGGTCTACCAAAAGTTTACTAGAGAGAAGCTATTCACACTGTTGTTTATGTGTTCAATTGAGTTCAAGCAAGAGCCAACAGTACTAAGACCCCCTATGAGCTATGGTGTGGAAGAATTCCTACTGTTAAGTATTTCAAGGTATTTGGAAGCAAATGTTATATTAGACAGGATGAAAAAAAATTAGGGAAGTTTTATGATAGAAGTGATGAAGGTATTTTCCTTGGATATTCTACTAGAAGCAAAGCTTACAGATGTTTCAAAAAAAGACTGGGGAAGATTTTAGAAAGCACAAATATCAAGGTTGATGAAGCAATGAAGAATTCAATTGAAGTTGATGGATATGTATCTGATGAACCTGATTGCATAAGGATTGAAGAACTTGTGGAAGAATAAGAAATGGATGAGCAAGAGAAGCATAATGATGAAGAAGAAGAAGCTCTGGTGGTGTCCCCAAAGACACCTAAATATGTGTAGAACAATCATTTAGTTTATCAGATCATTGGAGACAAGACAATAGGAGTATTGACAAGAAGCAGAGCTACTGCTGGTGAGATAAATTTGTGTTTATTTTCTGAGATTGAACCAAAGACTGTAAGTGAGGCATATAAAGATGAGCACTGGATGGAAGCTATGAAAGAAGAACTTATGCAGATTGAGAAGAATCAAACTTGGGAATTGGTCCCTAGACCAATAGATAAAAACATAATTGGATCAAAGTGGGTATTCAGAAACAAGTTGAATGGGAATGAAGAAGTGGTTAGAAATAAAGCAAGGCTTGTGTGCCAGAGCTACTCACAAGTATAAGGTATAGATTTTTAGGAGACTTTTGCTCTAGTGGAAAGAATGGAAGCTATCAGGATGATTTTAGCATTTGATGCTCATAATGATTTCAAGTTCTATCAGATGGATGTAAAGTCTACATTTTTGAGTGGTGAGCTAGAAGAAGAGGTCTACATGGAACAACCAGGAGGATTTTAGTTGTCATATCAACTAGATATTGTCTGCAGATTGAAGAAAAATTTATATGGATTGAAGCAAGATCCTAGAGCTTGGTATGCAAGGTTGGACAAATATTTAATTTAGCAAGGTTTCAACAAAGGTATAGTAGATAGTAATCTGTATTTTAAAATTGAAAATGAAAAAATATTGACTGTGGTTGTATATGTTGATGACATTATCTTTGGAGGAAATGAAACTATGTGCAAGATGTTTGTGAAAGAAATGCAAAAAGAATTTGAGATGTCCATGTTTGGTGAGATGAATTTCTTTCTTGGGCTGCAAATTAATCAAACAAAGAAAGGGGTTTTTATTTCATAGTCAAAGTATGTAAGAGAGATGTTGAAGAAGTTAGGGATGGATGGTTCCAAACCAGTATGCACTCCTATGGTGACTGGTTGCAAATTAAGTAAAGATGATGATTCACCTAAGGTTGATCAGAGCAAATATAGATCTATGATTGGTGGACTGTTGTATTTGACTGCTACTAAACCAGATATTATGCATGCAACTTGTCTTGTGGCTAGATTTCAAGAAGATCCTAAAGAAACACATGTTGCTGGTGTTAAGAGAATATTTAGATATTTGAATGGAACTCTGGATTATGGCTTATGGTATCCTAGGGATACTGACTTTACACTAAGTGTTTATACATATATAGATTGGGTTGGCTGTGTAGATGACAAAAAAGTACAAGTGGTGGTGCATTCTTTCTTGGTTGTAGATTGGTGGCTTGGTTAAGTAAAAAGCAAGATTCAGTTTCTTTGTCCACTGCTAAAGCTGAGTATATTGTTGTTGCATCTTGTTGTACACAAGTTTTATGGATGAAATAGACATTGAAATATATTAGAGTAATATATGATGATCCTATTTCTATCTTTTGTGATAATATAAGTGTTGTTAACATTTTGAAGAATCTAGTGATGCACTTGAGGAAAAAGCATATATCTATCAGGTATCACTTCTTGAGACAGAAGGTTACGGAGAATGAAGTAAAACTTGAGTATGTACCAATGAAGGATCAGACTGCTGATATATTTCTGACGACTCTTCCTAAAGATACTTTTGAGTATCTCTAGGAGAAGCTAGGGGTTATTGCCCCTCCCTTCTTGAACTAGATTCATATGGAGATGCATCAGTCTGGTGGATCTATGGATCTATCTTTCTTTTGGACTGATGTTTTGGTGGCTACCACTCAAGGAGAGTAGGTAGTATCATGTGTTGTCATTGAAAGAGTATTATGTTCTTAATTTCAAAGGGGAAATCAATGTAATATCCTTTGCCTTTTCCATTGATTTCAAAGTGGGAGATGAGGAAGATGTGAAAAAGATTATCTACTAAGGGGGAGAAACAAAAATTAAAATAATGAAAAGTGTGTTAAGAGCTATTGAGTTGTCTTTGATGTTTTTTCACATCATGTTTTGCCATCAATGACAAAGGGGGAGATTGTTGCAAGAATGAAGGTTTTGTCATTGATGCCAATTGGTTATCTAGTTATCATTTATTTGTTGTTGTCATTGAAATCATGGATGCAGGTTATATTGGATGTATATATCGAGGATATTGAGAAAATTGTAATGAAGAAAGGTTGTAGGTATTCAGTGGTTGCTTTAGGTTTTTCTCCTATGTTCATATGGTTCAGATATGTTGATCATGGTTTTTGAAAGCTGCTATATCCAGATTTTGGGTTTCTGGATCGTTGTACAATGTGAGTTATGTTCACCAGTTGTGAACTCTATTTTTTAGGGTATCTAGCTGAGGTCCGAGAGAAATGTAGTTGCTCCAAATTTCTTCTTGGTTGATTCTTATGACTTGCGGTTCTAGAGTTAAGCTATTACGATCGTGTTGAAGATAATTTTGTTGTCTAGAAAGATTGGATCATGTTAAGGGTTGTGTGTGCTAAATTGTTCTATGTATTTTACACCGGTTTGATTGATCTTGTGTTAAACACTATGAAGTTTATGAAGCGTGTTGGGACTTATTTGGGTCCTCATCAAGTGTGTGTTTGGGTCACTTTCATTCTAATTCCACCCTAGAATGTTTTGGCGTTGACCTAATTTGAATTTAAATGATGTATGACCGACTTTGGATATGTTTCAAAGTTGAAGATGGTATAAATATAGGATGAGATATCAGTGAAAGGTATGCAGAGAAATAGAGCAAGATAGATGCAAAATAGATGTGAAATAGTGTGTATGTGATGAGAGTTTGGCAGATCAGTGTGAAATATAATTGTTGAGTTTCTAGATGTAATGAGCTAAAGGTGGACTCTAGATCATTCATGCATGTCTGCAAGTGGTTAAGTGAGTTGTGGTGGAAATCTTTGATGCATTGAGAATTTCTTCTCTTTGTAACATATCTCTTCTATCTTCTTTGTATCTATGTGGTAGTGAGCCCTTTGTGTTGTTAACCCTTTGTGGATAGTGAGTCTTGTTTTGGCAGTGAGCCTACTCTAGCAGTGAGCCATTGTAATTGATTTTGATATTCTTTACATTGTGAGCTAATCCTCATTGTAGTTTTTCCATTATTGGATTTTCCACATAAATATGGTGTTAATATGTATGTGTGATGCTTTTTAGTTTTTTCCGTTGCACTTAATGTTTAATCATTTTAGCAGAGTAAAGGATTTGTGATTGATCTAATTTCTGGTGAAATTTTTAAAGGTTAAAATTTGTCACAACTAATTCATCCCCCCTCATAGTTTTCTTGTTCAACATCAACATGCTCACAACCAATCTTGAACATTCTTGGGAGAAGTTCTTGTCCTAGCACATCATGTACAAGAAATTACCACTTCAATAGAGGGAAGTATACCCTTTTGTTTAACTATTGTTGATCCATTTTGTAGCAGAGGTTAGCACACAATGAAGAGAAGCATCAAGCTAGCCTCCTTAAATAATCAAATTGAGTTGTTGAAGGAATTATGGTTGTGTCTTGTGTTAAGCATTTCAAGAATGCTACTAATCCACAAAATAGAGCATGCAAAATCTATTATTAAAACATAATGTTTCCAATCTATTTTTCTCTACATTTTCATATATTTTGTGCTTCTTTCATCTACCACAATCTTATTTTTAGTTGTAAGTTGATTTTTTTTTTCATTTTCATTTGTAAGTTCAAATATTTTTATTTTTCATTGTCATTTGCATGTTCAAGCTAATTTATTTTTTCATTTTGAATTTTAAGTTTTTAAGTTCACATTATTTTATGTTATAATATTTTGTATTTCATAGATTAATTCTATGGTTAATATAGTAGGATAGTTATAGCTCAAATTCATAACTTAAACCATGAGACCATTTCTAGCTATATCCACTTCATTGAATCTTTACAAGTTTGTATTATGTCTACACTTTATTTCATATGTCTCAAAATTTAACATGTATATGGGTATAGACTAGTTTAATTCATAGCTTAATAGATTAGATGTTTCCTAAAAGCCTATTTAATAGATTTCAGATGTAAATTTGATTCTTGAACAACACTTCATTTATATGCATTAATATATCATATATATGGATGAACTTAAATATACGAATATCATCATTGGATATAGGGATGAACTTGAATATATAATAGTCATCATCATAATATTTTAATTTTTGCCGAAAGGATGCATTATTCTATTATTTTTCCTCATTCACACTTATGTGGAGACCTTAAAATTGTTACAAATTCTACCAATGCGTAAACCTAATATCATGATGTTTATGCACATTACTCTTCTATAAGTTTATGTTGAGAGACAAGAGTGTAAGGAAAGAGTTGTGGGATTTCTATGATGCTAAGATAATAGAGTTGGGAACCATATAACTAGGAAAAATACACAATTTTAAAAAAATAATGCTCAAGAACTCACCAGGATTTATGATATAAAAATATCATTATATACATATAAATGTACACACCCATGTACAGACACATATATAAATGAATGCATATACATCTATATATGTATTTATTTATGCATGTATATATGTACATACACACACATATATGTATATATGCATATATACACACATATATGCATTTTCATATACACATATATGTGTGTAGGGGGGGTAAAAGTACAAACCTGTGTCACACTTTTATAAAGGAATCAACCAACATACACAAAAATTCTCAACTTCAACCACATAAAAGTGATCTTTATATTTTGAATTTCAAAATTATGTAAACTAATGAAATCTAGAACTCTTAATAAAGTTTATTCGTATAATTTTTCAAATTTTTAGAAAATTGTTTTGATATTATTTTTTATAAATTTAAGAGTAGATTTTAAATTGCTGAAAAATTTTAGGAAAAAATGACGTTGAGTTGATGTCAAGAAAAAAATAGAAAACAATTTTATTTTCCCTTGAATTTTTTTCCCAAATATATAACTTCAATGTCTAGTGCAAGGAAAAAAATTAAAAAATTTTGATGTATATTTTCCTTGTAATAATGTATTAAAGTCAAATGTACCATAATTTTATAGTTTTCATTTGACATCAACTACTATCTAATTTTTTCATCATTTAAAAAATAAATTATACTCTTTTTGAGAGGATTCTCTCCTCTATTGCACATATAATTTTTCAAAATTTTTAATATGATTCAGTATTTTTTTTTAAATTTCTAATTAGCCTCATTTTTTATTTTAACAATATACTTATATTATTTAAAATAAAAAACATATCAAAATTAATCAAAATATATAATATATATATATGGATTCTTGACTCCAAGCTTTTCAAAAGGGTACTTTTAGTTTTTTGAAAAAAATTATTTTGACTAAAGAAATATCATGTTCAAGTGGAAAGTTTCAAAAATTTATGTAAAAAGATGAGGTGGTTGCCAACAAGGATGCCACATAGACAGTTTCAGTTGAAAGGGTTTTGATTGAAACCCTTTTGATCGAAACCATTTCAGTCAAAAACATTCATGCAAATTGAGACAATTTTTAAATCAATAAAGGGAAAAAAATTATTTTGTTGTTTCCGGTGAAAGGATTTCACCCAAAACTTTATCTACCACATAGTTTCGAGCGAAATAGTTTTGCTCAAAATTATTTAGAGCAAAACTGTTCCACTGAGAACTATTTAGTTGGACAAAAGTGTGACACAAGTTTGTGCTTTTGCCCATATACATATACACACATATACATATATATGTGTGTATATATGAATATATATATGTGCATGTATATACATATATGCATATATATACATAAACACACATGCACACACACACATATATATATGTATATATTTATATATCTAGATATATACATACATATTCATGCATATATGTATGTATGCAAGTATATACATCATACACATACAAATATGTATATGGATGCATGTATATTTATGTACATGCATGTATGTATGTATTTATGTATACATACATACATATTTACATGTACATATGTATGTGTATGTATGATGTTTTTATATAGAACCTTATCGATTATTTATGTATGTGTATATTTTATATACAAGCTTATTCCCTCTATACATAAATAGTACTTTTATACATAATAAATTATATATGTAGTGATATTTTTATACAAAAGCTCATCCATTATCATTATATATAATATTTTATATATAAGCTCATCCCTATGCATAATATTTTAATGCCTATAAATGTAATAGCATTTAAGAAATAAATTTTCCTATATAATCAATTATACAATTTATAAATATAAAGAAATAAGATTAATTGCATGCAATCAATTGATATATAGAGATGAGATTAGTTTTAAAATAAAATAAATGTTCAAAGTGGAGGATCATGCTTAAACTATTACAAGCTAGAAAAAATATTAAAATTGGGTACAATAAATAGCTATTGGTTACCATTCCAAAATATAAACTCTTTTGAAAATAGAGTTAGTTAAACTACAATATTTGAAGATTAAAAAATGATTGACACATTGAACATACACAAAGCATTGACTATAGGTGTTATAAATTTTATTTATTTTATAAGACCAAACTTTAATCTTCTAGCATTAGAGTTAAATGCACTTGGTACTCAATCAAATGTAGTTGCACTAAATGAACTCAACATTATGTTTGCAAAATATTTTCTAAAAATTTAGGGAAGAGAGTTTGATGTTTGTGCACCTAAAATTTCAAGGTGGCCATAGATAAATTGGTGCCATTTGGATACTCTCACATATCTACAATAGCCACCTATTCATTATTAACACTTGGTAAAAAATTGAATTTTTATGCAATAGTTCTATGGTTAGAACCAAAAGTTAATTAATAACCAGATAAACAAGATTAGTTTTAAGATATATGTTTTACAAGAAATACATTATAGAAATTTAATATAAAATGTTTTAAGTTATAATATCTACAATAATTTAACAGTAATAAAAAATGTGATTCAAATGCATGTTTGTATTCTAATAAGAATTTATTACAATGTCCAAGTTGACTTAGATTTAATTATTTTTAATCATCCTAGATGAATACAAATATTGGAAACGATAATTAGACATAGTTCAACAAGATTAAGGATTGTATTCACTCCACTTGAAAGAGGTGTAAGATTGCAAGCTAATGATGATGTTGAAGATGTTAATTAGTGATGTAATTCAGGTGAATGTAAGTGCTATGTCAAAGAAGATTTCCACTATAGTGAGAATGGGAAACAAATAACATGAAAGTTGTCATTACAAATGTTGAGGACAATGAAATTTCAACTCGAGGTATAAAAATAGGGACTTCCAACTAGAAAATTGAGTATTTTGTTGGTTGGTTTAACTACTACTAAAAGTAAAAGTCCTCCAACCATTTTGAATGCATATGAAGAACTCTAGATAGTTGAATAGTGCAATAAAATGGCTAAAAATGGGAATGGGATTGAAGTAATAAATATAAAGGTAAAAATTCGACAATATTTCAAAGGAAAAACCCGATCAAGGTTGAACTCTTAGGTAAATTTTGTCTAGTAGGGTTTAAAGAGTGACATCTCAATCTTACTTTGAGGATAATTGAAGGACTTGAAAGAAATAGAGAATTAAATTTAATGCTTATAATTATGATCATATTTTATGACACATTTTAAAAATTTGTGGTGCTAACTCTTATGGTCCTCGTAAAATTTTGAAGTGTGATGAGACTAGTATTCAATCTGGTCAAAGTGGAGCCATATGAATGCTTTCCAAAAGAGGTAGCATATGTTTTTCATTTATTATACCAAAAACTAGAGAATGGGTCACCATTCTATGCTGTGGTAGTAAAATTGGCAAAAAAATTATAGGTTTCTATTTGCTAAAGGAAAATAACTAACTTAAAAATTATATTATTATATGTGAACTAGGTGCATGCATGGTTATGCATGCCCATATATTTTAGATGAAAAGGATTTATTTATAAATTTGTTGAATGATTTTGTGAGATTATTTCCAAGTGGCGTTTCACCAACTAATAAAATGCTTTCTAATTTTTAAGGCCATGGTATCCATGTTTCTTTGGCAACAACTTAGGAAGCAAGGTCACTTCATATTGAAAAACTTGCCCATTGGTAGCCCACACATATCAAAAATTACAACCACTTGATGTAAGTATATTTTCATCATTTAAGTCATATTCAATTATGAAATAGTAGCTTGAATTGATTGTTTTGAATGGAAACTTTTGTTTCCCTCTTCTTAGTGGCTCAGTGTTGTTGTTACTTAGCAAATGGTTTGTTGTAGCCTAGTTGCTTTGTTTCCTGACTATTTCAGGTGGTTATTGTTAGACCCTTGGTTCAAGGTCCCTATTAAAACCTGTTTGTAGAGGGTTTTAGGTCCCCTTCAAAACCTATTTTCTGTGGCATGGGTAGTCTTGTAATTTTTTTGGGTGGCTACTATTGTTGGTTGATGATTGTCTTTGTTTTATTTGTTTGCAACTTTCTGTTGACAGGGTTTCAGGTCCTTTCAAAACTTGCTTGTAAAGGGTTTTGAGTCCCTTCAAAACCTATTTTTTTTCCCCTAATAAAAAACTAAATATCCTTATATAGACATTAAGAGGGTAAAATTGGCACAACTTGGTAGCATCACATCGAAAAAATTATTAACTATTGAAAAAATAAAATCAAGATTTAAGAGGAGAAGAACATGGCCCCTAAATTAAGATTCACTTTGAGGGGAAATGCATCCTATTGAGACTTTTCAATTTACTACATCTAAGGAGGTTTGTGCTAAAAATAATATTCTTAGTTTATTAGGTTTGGGTGTGCCAAAAATAGAGATGAACAACAACCAAGAATAAAATTCTCATAGGGAAGAAAGTGTGTTTGAAAAACTTAACAAAGTGAGTGAGGAAATCCATGGTGCAACAATTTTTTTTTTGACAATTAGAGAAGTGTTCACCTTGAAGTAGGTCAAAAAATATGCAAGGAGAGGGACTCAGTGTTCCTAGTGAGCCAACCCAACCCTCATAGTTGGTGGAGGGGGATATGAAACTTGGAATTCCTATGAATTTTGATGAATAATAAATTATTTCTTTTCCATCTCCATAAAATCAATGAATGAATCTTAGCTAGTATACCTTTATATTAACTATGTAGATTGTGAGGAGGTTGAGAGTGTTACAAAACTAGGAAGCACTAATGATTTGAAGCTAAATATTAGTGAAGGGAAAGATGAAATTCAAGCATAATTTTACCAACTATTAGGAGGCTAGAGTACTTTCATAATTAGTTATTTCCTTAAATTTCTTGTTCATACAGTGAAGGAAACTTCAAATAGTTAGGTTGATAATGGAGTTTGACTTATTTGACAATATCAACTTAATTATTATAGATTATTACATGAATATATCAATTGAGAGGAGTGGAAGTAGTTGGAACAAAGAAAGAAAGAATAAATTTATGTGAGAGAAAGAATTATCACTAGAGAAATAAAGGAGCAAGTAAAATAGGAAAAGAGTATTGCAATGACAAGCCAATGAGAAACAAAAAAACAAAGGAGAAGGAATAGGAAATAGAGCAAGATAGGAAACAATGAGAACAATGTTAAAAAAAAAGAGATTGGAAGGGAAAGGAGGAAATTGGAGAGACAAATATATTTAGAAATCCATTAAATCCTTTTCTTGAACAACATGCTTTATTTAGGGAGATTACATGTATTCATATTTTTACGCAATGAATTTTGTAAGTGTTACCTAGGGTCATTCTAGCAACAAGATCATTTTTTCTACAACAACCAAGGACAAACATATGGGCAGAAAACCTATGACAAGCACCAACACAACACCAAATCCATGACATCATAATGATTATCATTTCTCCCATATTTTCAATGAAAATTAGCTTCATATAAGATTCAAATTATAGTTCTTTAGGTTCAATAGGGATTTTAATGTTAAGAAAGTGGACAATTACATTATTGGAAGCTATGTGGGCCATTTTGTGTAGTATAAAGGAAGATATCTTGGTATTTATTTATGTCATTTTATATAGAAAAAAGGAAGATAAGAAATAGTTTGTCTTGACAATATTTTATGCCATTTTGTTCAATCAATCAAAAAAATATGTAACCAACATACTATGCATTTATGTTTTTTTGATATTATTAGCATCAAACTTTGAAAAAAAGTTATGTTCTAGTTAAAATTGTAATATTCTTCACCATGCTTAATTGTAAAAAAAATATTACAAAACTATAAAGCTTCTAAATAGATTAAAAGACACAAGAAAAATAAGTTTCAAACTTTAAGAATACAAGAAACTAGAAATCTTGCTCTTAAATAAAACAAGATAATATAAATATTAAACTTATAGAATAGTGAATTCTTTATGTAATAAAATAGTTTCTAAAATAGATGAATTTCACCACTTGATAACACTTGAATACATAACACAATATTATTGATAACAATATACAATAAATGAATAAGAAAAAATAACTAAAAAAACAAATGAATTAAATTGTTTTAATGAGGTACAAAACAACCTTATCTTTCATACATTATCATAACTTCTACATGTTGAGTAACCATGCCTACAATAAATATTGACAACTACCCCATAAAATATTTAGAAACATACAACACAAAGTAAATGACAATTAAATGTAACTAAAATATTTAGAGGTATACTATTTAAATAAAATAATATTGAACTTCCATTTATATTGACCATGTTAAAAAATAAAATTTGGTAGAATTTGTCCATTCCCATATACCATAATTAACTATGATAAATATCTCAAAGAAAATAGAAAGGAAGTATGTTATGATTTGTTTTATGCAAAGAACATGGGTTCTTTTCCAAAAAAAAATGCCAAATTACTTTGTAGGAGACCTTTTAGCTTAACACTTTTAAAGCCTCTTCTAGTTTTTTTTAATGTGGCTAAGGGGCTACTTATGTGTTTACAATATTTTTGTATATGCTTGTTCCCTAGACACCAATTTTCACTTCATTTGGTCTCATAAAATTTCCAAAAAATAAAAAATAAAATTACACCCGAATCACCTATCTATCAGATTGTATTTATTATATCAAAAGAGTAACAAAAAAATTATATTCCCATCATACACTTAGATCTATATTTCATTCCACTATATTGATATTTATTGTAGAAGGAGACTATCCATCAGTTGTGCCTTGCACCACTTCCACGCTCCCCATCTCTTCTTTGTGTAACATCTCCTTGAGAAAATCAATACCCACCTTCACTTTTCCTCTCTTCTCAATTTCATCCATGGACATTCCCCATATAAGGAATGAGAGTAGGAGGCTATTATATTTATGATATATCCTTGACCAACAACATCCTTGAGTCTTTAAGTCACCCCATTGTACTGGCATATCTATATATTGCTTCATGTCAACCCTCCATTTTTTCCACACACACCCCCATTAACCTCTTAGTCATTACGATGTCTTATAACTCTAATAATCACACCAGGAAAAGCGAAGCTATGCCTGATTTTGTTTTATATTTATAGTCCAAATTCAAAAATTCATCACCCAACACCATCTTTAGGGCCCACAACATCATTGTTGACTAGCATTTGAAGACATTCATTAAACACCCATCTAAGATATGTACTCTGAAAGCTATTTGTCTCTCGCTCACCTTTAGCCCAAATGTTACCTCCATTATTTGTTTGTGTGTCATCTGACCACCTCACAATCCAATTAATAGGTCTCTTCTTAAATTCCAATGCTTCTCTACCACCACCTTCTCCATTTTCCTATGTGTTTGGTCCTTCTCTCAAATTAATCCATGTTTGCATTAATTGTTATTAATGTCTCTATCACATCTTTGTGCCAAACAATATCCCAATATATTCCATCATCCACCTCTACCCTTTCAAGCACCCAATTTTCCAACCTATCAACTATTGTGTTGCCCTCCCTATAGATATACAAAATTTGAAATTATTCGCATTCTTCCAATAGTTGCCAAATTGGACTTAAGAATTTATTTATTTTCTAATTTGGTATTCTTCTCCATCTGATGCTACTTATTATAATTTGAGATTCTCCTTCTAGGTGTATCCGTTTGTAACCTAAATTTATGCTTGTTCTTAAGACAAGCCATGCTACTTGAAGTTTCACCTCATTATTGGTCCCATCTAATAATTTATTGGAATCTACTACTAGGATATTCCATTGTTAATGTCTCACCACATAGCCTACCCTTGAGGGTTCTAGATTTCCTCGAGCAACACTGTCAAAATTTACTTTGACTCATCCTTCCTATAGAGGGGACTATCTCTTCTCTTTTCTAAGATCCAAGGATGGATTAACCTGAACAACCCCATAAACATGTGTAATTCCTCTTCTAGTCATGAAACACTATAAAATATAATATTACTAAAATACTTTAGTTACAAGATTGAAACCCTAATGAAGAATAAATAGTAATGAAATTGAAAATAGATGAGTTTGACCTTTAGACCCCTACAATGAAACATAACAAAAATCTACAAAAAAAATTACTTATAACCTTTCCACCATCACTACACATCAATAGACCATGTGTATTGAATAATTGAGGAGAGGGATTCAAATCCAATATAAATTTTTACCATTTTTATTGAGGATTCTATATATACCTCAAAAATTCTAACTATGGTGTTTAATTGAAGTAGGTCTATTAAAGTATTGGTTCCCAGTGAATAAAATGCCTAAGAATGGGAAAGACTAGCTAACTATGGTAGAGATGGCAACCACAAGTTTGTACTTGGTTGTGTTTACTTCCATGCCCTCAAAGGAAGTTATTAAGACATTTTATATTAATGGATATATCTTGTTGAGAATGAATATGAGTAATGTGACTCTTAACATTTATGTATAAAAATTATAACACAAACATGGTAGAATGCAAATAATTTCTAAAAGAAAAATGAGTGAAAACCTAGGTTTCTAGACATCAACATTCACCCCTCTATGGTAATCCATTGCCAAGGTATCTATTATAATTTTTCCCTTATCAAAGCTATTACAAACTCCTAAATTGTAGAAAATACAACCCATATTCCTATTAATTGGTATTTGAAGTAGTAAAATTCCCAAAAACAAATTAAAATTTTATTAAACTTGCAACACTTTTTAATGTGAAAAAAGCTTACCAATAGGATTAACATTGCCCTAATATGTTGCAATACACACATTGCCATTGTAAGGAGTTTTTGAATAGATTTGCAAGACTAAATAATATCCAATGCATAAATTTTGGATTCAATGAGGATGAGTTTTAGGTAGAGAGTACACAATTGTAATCAAAATGTGACCAAATTTTTGAACCCTATACATTTTATAAAACCATAGTCTTGTCATAGTAAAGTTTCCATGCTACCAAATGCAAAAGTTGTAAAATTAATACCATCCCATGTTTGAGTAATACATGACAATGTTTTATTATAATAGCTAGATGTAATGTAGTTAGGTTCATTAGTTCATTAATTGACATGAGTAACTACAATTTTAATGGATTTTGGTTAACTTTTGATATATGTTAATATTACGGTGAATATTGATCACTTTTGAAAAATGATACAAAAATTAGTGATGTAGCACATTAATTTCAAAAGATAAAATTGTTAAAATGTTAACATATCCAACTACATGATTACATATATATTTTTCTTGTGTGATACCTATACAACTCTTCACACTTGTAAAATTAGGGTGCACCACTATTGGGTCATCTCCCCTAGCCATCCCCCATATTTGGAACAAGAAAAGTGAAAATGATATTCATGAAATATGATTGATTGATGACACTCACATCAAAGGTAAATGCATCTACATAAAAAGAAACTTAGAAAGTGAAATATTGTCAAATCACAATAACAAGAAATGGAAGCAAATCTTTCAATTTACCTTGTCTGTATAAAAGGTAATAAATCCTTATGCCTCTTGTGAGGAAATTCAAAGGACCACCTTAAACATGTCACATAAAGGTTAAATTAGTACCAAATAAAGATAAATAAGTTTAATTATAAAAGAGATTAATATTTTTATCCAAAAGGTTAAAATTAGTACAAAATAAAAAATATTATAAGCTTAATGCTTAAAGAATGTAAAAAAATATAAAAAATGCATATATCTTTTTACTCAAAAGATATATATGTGTTGTGCATTTTTTCTCTTTAAATAAAATTTTAAAGAAGTTTTATTTTTATTTTTGGTGAGTCTTCTTTAGAGTGGTTTCTTAATAAGATGATTAACTTTTTTTTTTTTTTTAATTTATTTATCTAGTGATTTGTACTTAATATTGGTGTGATATATAATTTGACTACTTGTTTGTTCTTTTGATTATCTTTCTATAATAAACCATACATACCTACTAACTATTTATTTCTCTAATCTTCTATTATTTAATTTTTAATTTAATATATAATGATTATAGAATTTAAACACCAAAAATACTTAATGAAGTGTAAATCACTTAATCTTGGACACATAAGGTTAGAACACAACTATATATGTATTAACCTAAACTAAGAAATATAGATTAAAAATTTCCAAAATAAATTCTCTAACTTGTGAATTCTAATGAGACAAATACTCTTGTGTTGCTTATCCAAATACTTGGGAGTAATTTTTTGTAAAAAATTGATGACCTAACTATAAAAATTCTACAAAATTTGACAAAAAAACTAACTTGAAGTTGGATATTGCATTTTATTGTTGCAAGTATCACAAAAAGACACTATATGAAGGATATAGAATGCAATAATCATGTGTTATGAAGAAACCCTTGAGCACACATATGCCAAACACTAAAAAATGCACCATCAAAGTATCCTAATTGTTTTACTAGTTGGAGGGTATAAATGTTTAGTATTGTTCCACCATCAATCATGACTCTTTTGATTCTATGTTTATGGATGAAGACTTCTAGGTATAAGGCATCATTATGAGATGGATGAATGGAAGGAAGGTCTTTTTCAATGAACACCAAATGATGGGGAGCTGAAATGTTTCCTATCATGGATTGAAATTGCACAATATCTATGTTATTGGGTACAAAAGACTCTTGAAGGGAATTTCTAAGATTTAATTATGTGAGATATTTTTAGGATCTCTAAGATAGATATTTGTGTTGCAATTTTCTTTAGATTATATAAGAGGTTATAATAATATTTAGGAGATGGTGTGGATTGGTCCCCTAGAAAGGTTATCTTACTCATATGTTTTAGTTACTGCACTTTCAAGATTTTTACCTAGGGTAGTTATGGTAGAGACATGAGGAATGACTTCCCCTAGGTGAGCTATTGTATATTCATATAAAATAGAATAATTGGTTGCTTTAAGATTGCTATCTTTATTTGAGGGTTCCCCCTTTCCATTTTTTGGGATAGGATCCTAGAATATCTTGAGATCATTATTGGATGAAGGTGGATTTTCTATACCAATGTCACCTTGATTTGTAAGGTATTGAGTACTATTTTTCAATTATAAGAAATTAGAAGTCGTATGTCCCTTGATTCTATGGTACTCACCATATTCATTCTCTTTGTACCATGGAGGTTTAACTTGAGGTTCAAATTTTTTTATTTCTAGTAATGTGAGAAGTTTAGATTGGATCAAATTTTTCAAGGTTGATTCAATAAGTTCCCTTAAAGGGGTGTATTTTATTATAGGAGCATTATTTTGTCTAGGTGGTCTTATAGGAATATTA